>QNGE01001798.1:43766-143297 GCA_008508345.1 Paragonimus westermani | reverse complement strand
TGATCACACTGAATTATACGAGGTCTCCTGTGACGCATCAACAACGAACAATCACAACATACTTAACATGTGGAAACTTCACTTCGGATCACGTGCTAAGCCGACACCCCGTCAAAACATGCGGAGACGTGAAGTTTCGTGTTCACTCCACCATCCATCGTGCATTTTGCGGCTTTGTACACAGCCTAACACATCGTGTTCTTCACACATGTTATCTGAGGCGGTCGAAAGTATGTTGCACCACGTTCGAAACCCGGTCTACGCGTGAATAATACCTATCGACACACAGATCAGTGAACTTTTTCTCCCCGCGCATCTCACACACCCAAGCTCTGATTAGATTCCACACCCATCATTCCTGAGAGAAATGCATGCGTAACAGACAACGCCACACAACTGCCGAGCAACCATGGGCCGTGGAATATCTGATAGCCACCGTTGCTCCAATATTACGTTTTGGCAAGTCCCAGTTGTCTTGGGTGCTTTGTGGTCCATCAATCGCAATATGTGACAATGCTTCACGCTGAGCGATTGCAGGTCAGTCAATCAGCCAGTCACCACATTAGAGTAGCCAGCCAATACAACGCATTCAGTATTTCCGACAGCACGATCTCTTCGGAGTCGTCGCGAAATATGACTTCTGTCAGAATTTGAGAGGAGGATGGGAACTGCCTGGAGGAGTTGCATGCATTCGGGGTGGTGGTTGTTTCCGTTCAAGGAATCACTCCAGATACACAGGTTGTGTTTCTGTCTGGACATTGTGCATAAACGGCTAAAGATTCCATTTGGTCTGTCGTAGTTTGTCGTCTATTGAGAAGCGATAAACATTGTTGAGCAAATGGCGAGTTGTCATTCGGTGTTTGGTTGTGTCAGATACTGATGATTCAGAGAAATCACGTTATGTCAGTTGAGTACTACGCGTGCTATTCCACAATGAGTTGCATACGGTGCCAGAACACTGCCAGTTGACCACCAGATTCTGCTTCCACCCAACTAATCCCATGACATTTCCAATGCGTTCGCAACACAGTGACGGTTTACGTGCAATCCGTGACAGCTAGGTTGATACAGGCGCGTGTGTTTAACATGGGTAGTTCTGTTGACAATAGTCCACTCGGCGCCTAGGCAATGGCAACCAATGACGGTGTGCATTATCTGCTGCTATGCGGCAATGCTGATCCACCGCGGGTGGTCCACATGTTTGTTCTTATGTTTTTTACAGCGTTGGTCACATGCAAGTCCTCCTTATATTCTTCATCTGGACACCCTTGTTCGTTCTGTTACCACGATTCATACTGGGACGGGAAGCTTCCGGTCGCTCACCACCCGATATCGAAACGGCATGTATGAGTTGAATGTCACTCACAGTTTGGAGAACAACTCGAATTTGACCATGTCGAGAATGAACGTGTAGGCGAGAGGGAACTCGAAGTTGAAACAGCCGCCTTTCCTCTCGTCATTTCTGACTGGCCCGAATAATGTGTATGCAGTGAGATTGTGCTGGAGTTCTGCAGGCGCTCGGTTTGTTGACGGGACACTAATTTGGTCATACATGGGTTTGTCAGTGATTCGATCTGAGACGCTTGGACTGGGGGAGTTTACGAACACGAATGTCAACTGATGGCCTCTAGAATGCTGCTGGACAGATCGATTCGTCTGCGTTTGTCCCAAAACCACAGTTGCCGATGACGGATCGTTCGTGGCGCCTTGTTCTATTGGTTACGGACTGCCAACAACGCTTGATTCTGGAACACGTGTCTAGTCTGTTTATGTTTGAACAGGAATCCCCGGAGTGTATATGCGTGCGCAAACGATGTATGCAAGCCCAGTGCCGGGTGTATGTATTTATTGTGTGATGTGCGTGTGTTATGATTTTTGTTATGATTTTATCGAGGAGAAATCGAGATTGGGACATTTGGTGCGGTTTGGCCCTTCATTTGTTATCGGCCTGATTGCTACCACAGCTACGCTGATTATGTATGTTTAGCTGGTTGTTGCTCAGATTCACACAGGTCTGTTCGTCTTGAGGGTTGTCAGTATAACCTGACCGTAATTACTCTCAGTCTCACTCTCAGTGACACTATTCTGGGCAGGCAGGTGTTACCAAATATCTTGGACTGTACTCGACCAATGTCGCGATGTATCCAATGACGGCCACCTCTATTTGCATGTTGGTGGCGTCATCGTGACTGAAACCTTTATCAAATGCGTTGCACAATACCGATCATCTCCCTTCGGTTGCCCTTCTCAAATCGGTGTGATAGTGGACAGAGTCATGATGTCTAACCGCATCACAAATGTATGTTCTTCTTCTGAGCTTATTCTCACCATTGTCCGGTTCCAGCAAATGGTCGTGTACAGCTGACCACTATCGCACGTTTTATGAATGCGTATCAACAACACCTTTCCATAGTGTTTGGGTGCCTGTTTTGTTGGACAAGGGAGCGAGAGCTGCTATCAAGTGTGAGCGATGTTCAACTGGAAGCCGTTGATTACGTTAGGTCAAGACTGGGTGTCTTCCTTCTTTCATCCCAAGTTATCCACTAGACCCTCACGATTCTCGTAACCGTTATCACCTGACCCAGGTTGTCAGCTTTCCTGGCTTTCGAGCCTGTAAGGTGGAGACATCCATTATATCCAGCAAATGACTGACGACGTTGATTACACCAGGTCAGCACTGAGTGTCTTCCTCCATCTACCCCAAGTTCTCCACTGGATGGCGGTAATTCTCGGGTAGTCTAGTGGAACAGCATCGGTCGCTGAGCATACGGATCGGGTGGTGCATGCGAGACCGAAATGATGCCACCAAATACACATCTGTTCCATACCGATGTGTTCCACTGAATGATTGAAGTGGGGGTTCGTGACAATGTTTTCGCTTTCGGCGATTTATTCCTGAACTAGAAATGATTTTCAACGCTTTTGCTATCACGCTGTCTTGCATACCCCACACAATGGCAACATATCATCGGATTACTAATGAGGTTGAATAATCCCTGATGGACAGGTCATTCACTGTGCACGCCAGATCGGTGCCTGCATTACTCCAATGCGTCCGCTGACAGTGTCATCATTTTGGTAAGCCCGAGGGATGGCCAAATAACGGCTGGTTTACCGGATACGAGAACCTCACGATTCCATTCAGCCAAGCTGGTGGAATTTGCACAGCCTGTCAGGACCTCGTGATCGTTCAAGTCACTGGTTAGAAATGCTGCCACTGATGGTAGGGTTTCGCAGTCACAACAACGTTTCTAGTCATTATTTGTGGACCTTTTCTACCGAGGTTGATAGACTTTAGCGTTTGTTTCATATATACGATTACATGTTGATGATGCGATGGGTAACGTCTCCGGTCGGATTTATTATTCGTGTGAGTGTAATGAATGAGTGAATCTGTGATGGATTGTACTCGACCTCTGAAACGGCAGTTAGTCCAGCTTTGGGTAGTTCCGATGATTTTGCATGTGCTTTTCCACCGCAATGGCAAATCATTTGATTGAATTCGTGTATCCTGACAATTGTAATGTCATCTGCTGCCACCGCCTACATGGCGACGGCGAATGCGCTTTCGAGATCACTAGTTCTTGTCTCAGATTAGTTTGTGACGGACTCTGACGGTGGATATATCTTGTACTGATTGAGGTGGATCATACTGTCAAACTGTTAATGCATATGCGAATTGTGATGGAGTACATGATCCACTCCTCCCTGTAGCGTGATATTACACATGGTTCTGAATCACTCTCTTCAGCTCTGCTCCGACTTCGCCAACTCTGATTGCTCTCAGCTGAATACTAACGGTGTGGCATTTGTCGAGTTGGTTGTGAGTGTCAACACACCTTATTTCAGTCGGTTCTCGTTCACTCTAGACTTACTGGAAATTGACTGGGAAACATGAGCGGGCTTTCCCAGGAGTTATTTTCCGCTCAAACTGGTTTTCGTGACTGAGTAAATCTTCAGGCTTCACACTCGTCGACATTGGTGCCGACCATTTGAATTTGGTGTATGGGATTTTTACTGATATCATGTTGTTCATCCAGTTGGGTGGTTAGTTAGTAAACATTTCGTCAGCATGCCAGATGATGTTGCTTGTTGGAGAATGCGTGAGTCCGGCCGCTCCTGTCTGTATGAATTGGAGACACATGAAGATGAATATGGGAACCAGCATATTGAAAGCTGTAATCTGTTCAGGTCTCCCAGAACGCAATTGAAGCACTAGCAGAAATGAGTAACAATCAATCAGTTCTGCAGGGACGATGCTTCTGATTAGTCCAATCTTCTGTGGATCAAAGAAATTCGATGAAATCACGTTAATTTGGGAATACCTTGAACGGTGACATGGGGTTGAACGGGGCGAATGTCAGACCAGCTCACTTCCATCCCGCACCAAACCAATACACCGATTAAGGCGATTGCAGTATTTTATAACAATCAGAAATCGGTGATCATTTTTAATGATGTCGTTGCAGATGTTCGGGAGTATTATTGGGATTGTAATTCAGGGTCCCCTATATGGTAAAGTTTACCACTTACCGACCGTGTGTTCCCTAGAAAACGGGAGCCCTTACTACTGACGTAACTCGTTCGAATGTGTCAGGCAGATTACCACTGCTGATGCACTGTGATCTCGGTTGTTGATAGATCTGTTCCGGAAGTATGATGATGACGATGATGAAGTATGATGATGTGCGGGTGCATATTGATAATCGGAATGGAAAATGTTCCGGCCGTTTTATTGCGTCCGCTTTCTCTCGGTTACACGAATCATTTCCACCTCTTGTGTGCGCCACACAGTTGTCGGTTCAGGAACGAATGAAGAACCAACCATTTCGGATGTCAAGTTCGCCACCAGTACAAGTCTTCATGGGCGAATATTAATCAAGCTAGGATGAAAAGTGGTTCTCAGCACTTTCTTGGTGGTCACAACACCATACAACTGCTTAATTTCCCTCCGCGCATCCAGCGGTCGTTACGTGTGAAACAGCTGTCTCGAATTGTCCAAACCAGTGAATATACTAACAGTCTAAATGTCACAAGTTCCATGTCAGACGAACATATGAATTTCTGTTGTCTTACCGTCGAAAGATAATGGTGGGACCGGAAACGTCAAACCCCTAATTTGCACACGTATTGGAAGTGTGTGTGGAAGTATTGGTGATAATTTATTTCGAGTCTGGTATCCTGTGGCTAAATTGTGTCTGTGTGGAAGAACGAGGAGTTTCCTATGGTCAGTTGATATTTCGGCTGAAACTATTTTGGGCGATCTACGGAATATTTACTTGGTCAAACACAATGGCAATCTGTTTCAGAATTACTCTGAATTTTCACGCATGTGGAATCTAATGAATAGCGGGTGTATTGTTTGACAGTTGCTGACAGGTACTGTGGAAATTGTCTGTTAGCTCTGTACACTGACGTGGCAGTGCATTCCATGGTGGTATGCAGTTTGTCAGGTTTGTTACGTTCGTTGGAATCTGGAATGTGCCTACATGTGAATAAACTGTCGATCCGTTTAACTGCAACATCTACGGAGTGTGACTCGTCCCAGAGCCTCCATGTCGTATAATCGTTCTACCGTTCACCGCTTAATAATTTGAGTAAATTTTGTGAGCCATCTTGAAACAAGCAACCGATACTGACAAAATGATGGCACTAGTGGCTTGTTAGTTAGAAATTACTTATCCTGAAAATGATGCGTACATAGATGAGGAAAAGTAGAGACGGTGACGTTTAGGATGGTTTTCGGATTCTATATGGAATGGATACGGCTCTTGTTTGCAAGTTGGTACAAATGTTCGTGTGCACTGACTGAGCATCCATTTGTGCGGATTAAATGAATCCGGATTTTATGGCGCTTGGTTCATTCTAATCGATAAGGACTGATCACGTGATTTGCTGAACATCGTTCACTCGTGCGATCGATACTTAACTTGACTGAACACTAATTCATTGAGCTGGATGAGCTAGTTGTCAAACCGTACAATTTGGCAGTGGATTCGGACGTGAATGTTGGTCCGATTAGTCAGGTCTTCTCCACAGGAAGTTGGATGGTACAGTAGTTGTGTGCAGTGTGAGCAGTATGCTACTCAGCTATTACTGATGAACTTTCAGAGAGTTCTCTGAAACCTCCTGTAGGGAATCTCTTCAATCCTTTTTGTACATCTTCGGATATCTTCCGCGCGTATGCGTTTCATTTACATGGAGATTCACGAGCCAAATAAGTGAATTTTTCAAAGATGTCTCGCAGTACTTTATTATCTGTGAAGTAACACTTTCTGAGAGATATTCGTTCGAAGACGTTTGCCACCGGTCTGCTTTGTCCAGGAATCTTTCATAAGATATCTGTCCAAACCCTTTTTAAAACGCTGAATGTTGTTGCTGGCTCTGACTTCATTTGGAAGTTTATTCCAAATGTAGGAATACTTTACAAGGAAGAAGTTTGCACGTATATTATTCCGGGATATCGGGGTTGACAAGGTGGAACCCTTATTTCTTAGACTATATGGAGGGTTGTGTTGTAAGTGGACGGTAATCGTTGTGGTAATCGCATCCGAATGTATGATTTTATACAGCAGCGTCAAGTTCAACTTTAGTCTACGCATACATCGTTCGGTCTCGAAGGTGTGATTATCCTACAGGTAATTTGAAGATTATGGGTATTTTTTATAGAACATGGGATAAACTACCTCTACAACAATTTCAAACACCTTAATCACGAGTGTCACCAAGCAATAAACAATTTCGTGAAAATCCCTATTGAACCGTAGAAGAAAACGGTTACGGACAATTGTGCTTGTTAATCTATCATAAAATAAACGCAAGGGTATCTGTTCGCTTAAGTTTAAACGGTGAGTAACTAAGACAAGAATGTCGTTAGATCATGTGCAACGGTGCAAATATTTGCAAGTATCTATAAGCTTACCACTCAGACAGCGAATTACCAGTGTTACTAGTCAGTGGTTTGAAGTTCCATCTTCCACTACACCACAAATTCATCGACTGGAGTTTGCATGGTGATGCAGACAGATTCTGTGACTTCCATTAAGGAAACGTCAGGGATTTCTTTGCATGAGTACAAAATCGGATTGCGTAATTGAATGGTGATCAGTTCATTGGTATATAGCACCCGTTGTCAAGTAGGGGTGGTTGACCAGAACGTTGTAGACTACATGAAGCTCTCGGTGACCCGCAATTTCTAAACGTGCGACGACTTCACTGTCGGTAGATTTAGTCGAACTTCACTCGAGCCACGCCCACCACTGTTCCTTAATTCGTTTGGACAAAGGTCGGGCAACCTACGTGTTCAGTTGCACAACGACAGAGGAAAGAGTGAACAATCATGAATTGGTCGAGTTCGGAGCGCTTATCATTCAGACCCAGTGCTAGAGGTTTCTCTGGCATTTAACTGTCCTCATAGTAATTTATCGAGAACTTTTTTTTCGCAAGTTGAGTTTCTCCTTAGTATCCAGGGGTAATTTTGGGACTTAAAAGCTTGCATATCCTATAAGCAACCTGATAAAGATAGATATTACGATAGAACGTGATAGACTCCCGTCACAACAATTTTAAACAGCACACTCGTACGCCGTTTGTTTTGACGATCATGTGATCACAAACGCTATAAGAGCAATCCAAAATTGCCTTACTATCGGCTGATCGAGAACTTACAATTAGCATTACTCAAAGAACTACCAGAAGACTCAGTGCTTTAATGATCATTATATTTAGAAATAATGAGTAAACATATACCATCACGTAACTTTAAACTACTTCTCTGTTCAACGGAAAAACAAACGGGGTTGGTATTACTGATCAAGTTTCCTCTGCAAATATGACCCATCGAACCTGGAGAAGTATAAATATCTTAAGAAACCTATTTGCTAGCAAAAAATACCTTGTATAGTCGAAAATCCTGGCAATGTCCGAAAATGGTCAACTTTTGTTTATGAAGGACCATAAACACTACCACTTAACTTTTGCTTCTTAGCCACATGCATGGTTCATCATACGAATTTCGGGGATGCCTAAATCAACTATATCAATAAGAACCAGTCTGTTGACGTATTGCAAATAATCCAGCCCCGTTTACCAGTATGCGAGCATTGAATTCACCTCACAAGTTTCCGTTCAGACAGTGCAGTTGCCTAACGTTTGTGGTTCAAAAGCACTCCGAACTAAGTAAAGGCTGGTCGGCCATCACAGTACTACTAAGCAAACCCGCATCATGTCCCTCATCACACCCGGACTAAGAGTATGAAAGTTAGTCATAAGCCATTCATTCCAAGAAAATACTCGATGAATGAAGAATTAGTTTCGAAGTGACTAGATGATGACTAGATAATGAGAGCATTGCCCACTTAAAGTACGGGAACACATCTCACAACAACCCCTGGATGACCACATTTGCACAGCTCAGAGTTTTACTGCGTTAAACCTGCTTGGGAATGCATTTAAACAGAACTAATCCAACAACTAGTATTGATAACAATCGTTGAGGTTTTGTACAACCGTTTCGACCTTGTTGGATCTCATCAGCACCACGTAAAGGTCCCGGTACTGTTTGCGCGGAATGCAAACAACTGTACTTCGACTTTCTAGGGACCGTTAAGGCATCATAAACAGCAACTTATATATACTTAAAAGATGAAGACACCACTCACACAACAGGTTATGCACTGAAAAACTGTCATTAATACTGCATAACAACAACTGAGGCAACGGTCTCTTCTCCACGTTTCAGAGTTATTTTATTTTTAACAGAATATATATCCATGCCATTCTTATCTGTGAGTTGTTGTGTCCCACTTGTAATCAGTTGCTGTTAGTACACAATGGTTTCATCATTAGTTTGCCCGGTAATTCATGGGTGAGCGCTCAATTGCTTACCAGTTCGTTTGCTTTCAGTCACTTTTTGCACTCACTTGAAATTCTTGTTCGGTAGTTTGCCAGTGGATATACCATTACTCGGTATCACTACACGTCCACTTACACAGTTTGGTGTGATGATCACATTATGGGTACAGTCAGAATAATCAACTCATAACAAAATGACCTCAGAGCAGTCTTACGAGAGAGAGAGAGAAACAATAGTGAGTCAGAAACTATCGAAATGTGACCACGAATAGCACATAAACGTTTGAAACCAATGCCCAGTGTTGTACATTGTGATAGCTCTTCAGTTTCGAAGAACATTAACCCTAGTATTCCGTGACCGGCGTGTACAATGAACTTTTTCAAAGAAGCTCGATGGCAGGCTCAGAGATTGTTGTGAAGGGTAGCAGGTGCGTATATTTCGTAAGTTATGGGGACTTGTATACTCCAAACTGCGCGATTACATGCTGGTAATGGTTTGACCATCGGTTATTCAGGTATATGGACGTGATTCCAAACCAAACCAGGTAGATCACGGTTGTCAGCTTCTCTGTTTGCAGATCGTGAAGACAACCGGCGGCGTATATGTCTAAAGGAAGAGGTAAAAGAACAAGCCTTTAAGAGAATGAAAGACAAACACGTGTGAGCCATAACCACGACATTTTTAACTGAGCGACGAGAGTTTACTGTGTAGCACAGAAGAGCTTTCCATACTAGGTGGGTATGCGTTCTGTTTGTATAAACGCGTTGGCACCTAAAAGGGTGAGATAGTCGCTACTCACACATAACCAGCCGTTTTGGTAAATGTCGGCCCAAGCTGTAGATTACTTGTAATAAATCATGTATTTGTTTAGTTTCAGGTCGGTCATCACTCACACGTGATCGCAGCGATTGCATTCAGATGGACATTCCAGTCAGTTCTTTAAAAAAAAGTAGTATTGGACACTAGCAGTGCACATGCTTGCTGCTGTCTGGGATTCGAACTCTCGTCAAGCTTACACATTGACCACTGTGTCATTAATCACACATTGCGCAAGATTGAATTAACATACAAAGCGGCTCAACTACTCTTGCTTGCACATACCGAACAAGTTGCTTCGTCGTTTCGACTACTACTTGTCAATTCCAGTCGATATCCCCGGGATTAGAGCTCCCAACTTAGGTCGACATGAGGCCGTTAGACAATATTCTAGACTAATGACGAGTGTTCGATGACCTGGTTAACCTTAAGTTTAATATAATTGACTCCCATTCGCAGCTTTTTCAAGCATGTTGTTCCCCGCCAACTTCTTCGGACCGAAGCAGAATCTCGTTCACTCGTTTCAATCAACACATTCAACAATGATCAAAACTTCCAGGCGCTTTTGTTTACATAGTCTGCATGTTTCTCGAAGGGAGCAGATGTTCTCAAGTTGAACAAACCGTCTTACATCATCGAGAAGAACGTACTTAACGAAGTTCGGAGACCCAGTTTGTGACCAACAATATTGAACAGGAAACATCACTTATCAAACAGTCAGCATCCATTGTACAAACGGCGCATGTTGTGTGGATAGGTGATCAATAGACAAAACTATAACATCAGGGTGCTCAGAATACAACAGCTAATTTACTGATACACAGGAATGAGCCTTTCACTACAAAGTAGTTTCATATGCCATTAGTCTGCATATATAGACAAAACAAGTGTTCTGCAAAGCGTCGAATTTATGCTCGTTTTTTGTCCTCTGTATATCTCTGTTGCTTGTTTTGTAACTCCAGCACGGTACTGTTTTCTTCTCCTCCCACAACCTATACCACCAATTCGCATTTTTTTCAAAGATCAACTTGAGTTCATCAGTCCGGTTATCTGTACTTTAACACACACCCACACATCCTGTTCGAAAAAGATGCTGGTTGTCTGACTCCATCCTTAGTCATATTGTGGTGCATTGTTAGGTCGGAGGTGCGAGTTTTCGAACGCTCGACCGAATACCTCAACGCGGGGGAAGGTACGTTCAAAAGCCTGCTGCGATCGGATCAAGAACAGCGTGCGCGGCCGGATGCGTCATCGCTCGACTGGATTGGACCAACGGGCGAGGCAGGGTAGGCGAAATACGACAGACGGCCAGATCGGAGGCGTGATTTTCCCAACATTTAGAGAAACATCTCGACACGATGTTGGAATACGGTCAAGGCCAACATTGGGTGGATGGCGGACAGCACGAGTAGCCGGACGAGCCATCGTGCAACGAAATCGGACAAACAGACGAGGAATGGCAAGCGGAAAACCCCCCGATAGAAGGCACCGTTCACGCACGGAAACCGGTTAGAAGTGCACACGACGTGAGAACGGGTTGCGGGTTGAAATTATGACTCATAAACGAGAGAGCGCGCGTTGCATGTGACTGGCGATTTGGACATTTAAGATTGTGCTTTATTGGTCGCCTTCTCGCCACAATATCAACACGCGTAATATCAACCGTGATTTCTATGTTTATCTATTTCCTTCTGGTTCTCCGCAGGCAATCGTTAGATGCAGACTGCAAAGTGAGTCTGACCTCCCATAGCTCAGTTGAGATTTAGTATTTTTGTGCTTAGAAAAATTTAGCACAAGTCCTGACTGTTGTATTGTTTACTCTCTTTGTTGATTACACGTCAGCTGCAGGATCAAACAGTTTTCTCGTACAGACGCAGTGCATAAAGTAAGATCATCGCCTCTGAAGAACAACGTAACAGGCTGGCTGTTCACAGGCTAACAAAACAGATCAACCAGGATTCTCAACTGTAGAAACTAGTGTTTTAAAATGCAACCACAAATCAGCTCACATTCGTTTTGTATACTGTAAGCCCCTTCTCACAATGAGCTACCAAGTTCGTTAATGTGTGTAAGGTTGTATTAAATGCTAAGTACACCGCTTCATCGAGTGCTCCACCACAACGTTTGCACAAGAATTGAATACATTGAATATTTTTGCGAACGATTAGAACATGATCCAGTTAAAAAGGACTGTTTGGTTTTGTTATTGAACCCCAAAAATTGTTCAGTTTTAGTCGAAGTGGAGCAAGGCAAAGCCGATAAACGCTTGCGCTGGGATTTACCAAGGTATATTTACATGTTTTTTTTAGGAACTTGAATGAAAAAGTTGACTGATTCGTTTCGAAAAAGTCACATGTTGTGTGATGGTGGAAAACAGTCAGTGCGTTAAACCGTCTAAGGAAGGTTGCATTAAAGCAAGTTAGAGGTCATAACAAACTGGCAACCACTACAGATTCTTTCTACGTGAAGTCGGCGTGAACAACAGGTGAACAGTACAACAGCTGGTAGCAGTACATTCGTGTTAATGATTCGACTGAGTACGCAGTGTGACACACAGAAAGAATCCAAGCACCGAGCATAAAATGACACCATTTTGATTTTGTCAGTGTCGAAATGAATGACTCAACCATGTGTTTGCGTAAAGCAAACTTTACATGCTTATCAGAAGGGAATCGGAGTAGAAATACCTTGTTCGCATAAGAGAATGGGTGATCATCAGAAGGCTTCCCATGTCCACTTCATAGATCGAGTATTTCAGCGTTGCGTGACACTGATGAGTGGTCAGCCAGTAATAACCATAGCTGCTCAGTACACCGAAGGCTAATAATCATTACAACGAGAATTACCAAGGTCTCTGACATTTACTCACCTTCAGTTAGCCGCTTGGTGTTTTCACCTAGTCTAGTCGCCCCTAAATTCGCCTGTCGATCAATTGAGCAGGAGATATGGTTCAGTTGTTGGTGTCATATAGACTGTTTGCTGGATGGAATTGAACAAAATTCACACTGTTTGTGATCAACATAGCTTCAACTGACTCTGTTTTAAAAATCCACGGTTGTAGTTGGTGAAGATACACCCAAACGAAGCAAAATTTCGTCAGTTAGACACTATAAGTTGTGATCTATTTGCGTTTTAACGAAAGTTACACGTAAGTCGATGAGTTGCGGAAGAAAGGGACTTTTTGAATACACGAATAACTTGGTTGACAGAATGTTATATGCTGATATAGCTTACCACCCGCTAACTGACCCCTTCAGCATAATACTCGAAAAGAAAGACACGTGATCCTTGGTAACCGACTAGTTAATGCATATTACGTCCCAACGTGTTGCTGCCACTGTGCAATCCCTGCAAGTGCACTGGAGGTTACTTGGGCAACTATCACACACAGAGATGTGAAGACAGGTTTAGAAGAGGAAAACATTTTCAAATTGTCTGAACCTGCTCAAATCTTGAGTCTGTTTTCTTAAGGAATCGTCATGGAATGTTTGAAATTAGTCTTGTGCGACATCGGGTGCTACTGTGTTTAAGGCACTATGCCTAAAATCCGAAAACCTTTTATAATCTTCTATAGCTACTGCTGTTTAAGTTGAAAGCATTCACACGCAATCAAAGGCATCATCCAATCATCAGAATATAACGCTCAAAAATGTAAGTCGATCTTTGAAAATTCATGTTATATTCATTAATGTAATAAAATACTGAACTACAGTTAGTTTAACTGGGTGGCACTCAGACGTTGCGAAAGGGTTGCAGACCCATTGAAATATTTTACCAAGAAACCCAGTAAGGGAAGGAGGACAGTCTTGAGGAAACTGATTACTTTAATAAAATGTACTCGACACGAAAAATTAATGTAACAAATGGAACAATCAGACATAGTAATTCTCAGAATTTCGAGAATCTCAGACCTGCAGTGACGACAACTCCACACTCCTATGGTCTTGTCACAGTTGATAAAGACGGAGTGTCATTAAGATCAAACGTGGACATATGCAATTCGTCAAGACGTTCCCTAAGAATGGTACGGACGTTGGAACCGAGCGAACCCTGACTGAGGCCGTTTAGCTTTTGACTATGTTGACTCAATCAAGACATTGAAATAGAGAAACCACATGAGCCCATTGAACCTGCTTCTTCAATCACCATCATATGAACGAAGGAGAGTATCAACTGTTCGTGCACTTAGATCGAAAGCAATTAAACTGATATCAACGCTTCTGGTGAAAAATCATCTTGCACATATTGTGTGCGTTTTTAATCCAGGGAAGCTTTACGCGCTGGAAGATGGATTAACAGTGGGTTCACATCTAAACCTGCTGCTGGCAGATATACATATTGTCAAACCAGGCTACTACTGATTAACATTTTTCTAATTTTAAACCGTTATGACCTCCGGTCATATTATCATATTGTCAAACTAGACTACTACTGGATAACGTTTTTCCGATTTTGAACCGTGATGACCTCTGGTCATATTGTCCAACTTCGGTGGGGCGTACTCAACATACGGATGGTCATCAAATTGGAAGTCAATAGCAGGCTATCACTCCGAAATGTAGTGTCGTTTCATTGATTCGACCAATCAGTTCACAAGAAAATTAGCCGAGTAAAGCCCTGAACTGATCCTTATACGCCGTCTCAGGTTTTCACCTACCGAGGTACCTTAGGAATTTGATATGGTGCCTAGCAGATGGAGCGCAAGAGTTCTACACACCAGAAACTCATCGAGTTGAACTAAAGTACATTCGGAACAACGCTCATTGAAAATGGATAACTCAGGAGATGCGGAAATGAAATTTTGATTACAATGCGTTCAGCCAACTAAGAAAACATTCATCTCCATTTTTCCACCATACAAGGGAATGGTTAACTACAATACGGTTGGCTGGAAACTTCCTATGGTGGAAATCTCGATTCACCGATTATCCAAACCCCGACACAACAGAAGATCTGACAAACAGCTATTTCCAAATATCGCATTAAATATACAACATCAGGATTGGACGAACGGTCTCAGTGTTGTGCCTTCTGTTATTCGCCAATTCATCTGTTCCGTATTCCATCAATTAACGTACAGTTTATGATGTTGCATGTGTTGATGAGATCAGCCACTGACAGGCTGTGATTTCTTTAATACTGTCGTACATCTATAAATTCGGCGTCTCAATTCATGAATAAAAATTGCTTACTGTTGCCAGTACCAGGTCTTCTCCTTATTACTTGCGTGGGGGGTTTCAATTCACGTACGATTCCTAGACTATTCGAGGTCCCTAATTCTGTGTATTGCATTTCCACATCTAATTGAGATTGCCTACCGCAAACAACCGTCAATTCACCCGACATCTGATAAGTACTGATAGTACTGTTCAGAATCTAGTTTACCAAAGTAACCTTCATCTTTTTTTGCTTGATATCATGATTGTTTTCAACAAAAAGCTACGCTGAGGGAAATGGTAAGTAGCAGCGATTAAAAATAAATTTGGAATGTTTTAGTCAAACCCATTAAACTCGTCCGATTGACATTGACCCATTGGGTGATATTGTTCTGAAATATTTACAAGGTACAGTAAAGCTACTCCAGATCGGTCAGCGTGCGGTTGCCATTAAAAGATAACATTATTCTCACCGGACTATATAACCCGCTCCTGTTTGCAGAGAGGCGGTTCATACAAACCATTCGCATTCCATGTCTATCCATTCCAAAAACGTGGTTATCACAACCTCCACTCATTAGACAATATTCCACCACATATCGCGATGCACTGACAGTTTCATATGGATTGCTGTAATGGGAATCAGACTATCCCTACAAAGAACGTGCTCGACTTCAGAGCATTTGGCCAGCGGAGATAGTTTGGATGTCACGGATGTCAATAAATTGAGAAAAGCTAGGTAAACAGAAACGGCAACCTCTCGGGGATTAAACATACAGAATAAATACACAACTTTTATAAAGAAAGTTAACTGCTGATCCAAGGAATATATATCAGTATACTTAGATCGCTGCCAGTCAGGATCAACTAATGCACTTGTAGAATTAGTCCATCTTACAACCAATGGTGGTTATAAACGTCACATTATGAGTGTTTTAGAACAATTGACAACTTAGACTCGGATTTGATACGCCTGGGATTCCATATGCAGACCTGTCGAACAGTGGATGCTATTAGGCCATAAAACGCACTTAGTCGGGTATGTACACAATAAAAACTCAACAATGAATAGGTCGAGCACAATTCGAATGTAATAAATGGGAATTTTGCGTTTTACTTTCGACAGTTTCAAAAACAAATGGTTAAAGGTTTTTCGCAGATCAGTATCTCATTTGTGTGGTTAAGCTTCTCGAGACAGTATATCTTCAGTAATGACATTATATTTAGCCGTTCAACTAAACTTCGAAATTTCACAGACAAGAAATTACAAGACGGTATGCAAGAAAACTAGTTGACGATGAAAAATGGTTAGTTGAAGGCAGAGAATGTTGTGGTTTTCGTAATCAGAAGAGTGGCTGCTCTGTTGACTCGCAAATCAGTTTGTCATTTTGACATCAAAATTCTTTCACAATTTTATGTGTATCAAGTTGTGGTGAAGATCAATTCTATTTAATGCCTTTTACAAGACGATAGGTAAATCAATGAAATAAACACTGGTTGGCATGTCAGCACGCCACTCACGTTCCCATAACTTACTCAGAACATCAGAGAAGAGCACGTTTCCTCGAACCTATATACAAGCGCATAAAAATGGTGAGTTTTCAGTTTTGACAATCCACCGAAGGTTTACATAATTTATGAGAGTCACGGAACTACCACCGTCTTCAAAGTAGATCGCGAAACCTGCTAGAAGGCGGCGGTGAATTAAATATTCAAGCCCGCTTCATTTGAGCGAAGCCTGATTTCGTCACCATCAAAAATGCTAAGCAGGTCCCCTGGGGGAACTGATGCTCTCAAAATTTAAAGAATGAATATTGTACCATCAGAGCGGAACACCAAATCACATGGATATATCGAGTGTTCGAATAAAAATGGTTAAGAGACAATTTACTCAGATATATACGTGACGTTAAGCCCGCTTGTCTCACGAAGTTATGCATTCATTTGACAATTCACTTAAACCGTAGACATTACTATCGTCTCCTGGGCTTGTTTCTAAAAATACACGGATATCCGTTTTATTCGTGCGACAGTTAAATTGATTATTGATCTTGAGTGATTGTATTTTTACACACTATTCATCAAGTTACGTTTGAAACAAGAACTACAGCCAAGTTTCATTTTTGACTAAATTCTTTGGCACAACCGGGACTTGACCTGCGGTCTCGCATTCATGAGTCAATTGTGCGGATCACCGCGTCACTCATTTTCAAATTAGGCATGAGTGAATAATCGTCCGCTGCTGATTTATTCTGAGAATATTCGATCACCCTGTTAACTCCAATCGATTGCCTCCGAACTAAGGCTTCCGTCTAAGCTGAAATCATAAAAACCATTGCACTATTTGAACGGTATTTGGGTTACTCATAGGTACTGAGGAACATTAATTCGTATAACTGGACAATCAGTCGTTACTGATTGCAGCTTCGGGAATTTTACAGACTCGGTATTGTGTACATACGTAAGAGGAGGCAGTAGATTTTTCGACCTGGCTTGTGGACGTTGTGTACACATCAAGGTCATCTGTGTGCCCCGCACTCGTTCTCATTGGTGACGCCTTTATCGATCAGCGGCACCGTCAACTTTGTACCTATGGATGACGTAAATGTCACAATTTAATTTGTACTTTTCGTGAGTCACATGTTCCTTTTATCGGTATTACAGTCCACACGGCTGAACGTTGATTGTACCCGAGTAAGAAAGTACCATCGGAGTTGGGTTACCCAAACCTGTCCGATAGTTTTGATTTATAACCTCCGGAGTCCTGTTG
Source organism: Paragonimus westermani (assembly GCA_008508345.1). Taxonomy (NCBI): domain Eukaryota; kingdom Metazoa; phylum Platyhelminthes; class Trematoda; order Plagiorchiida; family Troglotrematidae; genus Paragonimus; species Paragonimus westermani. Next base: position 125,701 of record QNGE01001798.1, on the reverse strand, counting down.
GTGTGATGCTGACATATAGCTTTTGGAATGTGACTGGATTCAGCGGGAAACTACATCTATAAATTGTTTGGTTTTGCGACCGATTGGTATTACCCAGAGTGATGAAAGATAACGACACTTAGACTCAGCTGATCTGCAGTCAGAAAGTATGTTACTTGATCGATTATGAGGTTGCAGAACGAACATATTCACAGGGAGCCAAGTTTTGCCAGTTGAAACAGAACCTTCTGAAACCGCATCTCGTCTTACCCTAACAGTCCAACAATGTGATCACTCGAGTATCCCAAAGAATAAGTCCAGATGGTTTGTACCAACCAAGCAACTCATGCCGGAATGAAACACAATCGCACCCATGAGACACTGCCTAACAGGAATACAGCGAAGTTGTTCTGGAACCGGGCTTCTAACCTTTCCACGATTATGTCAGCAGCAGTTGAACTTTCTAGAGTGTTCAGTAGCAAAACGTACAGTCTTGACGTTAACAAGATACAGCGTTCCTTCGCCCAATCCGTTATGACTGTAGTAGTAGGGGGACGAGGCAGGCTGTCCGACGTTTCCGGTTCGTAAACTTGATCGTAAGAGCTGCAGTAACCGAAGATATTTTGATGGACCCTGCGGATCCCATCAAGCAGTGCATATGAGTGGAGACATGCGTGATGAGGACTCTCCATCACTACTGATAGCACACAGTTACTCCGTAAATAATTCTGCTATCACTATGAAAAACCAGCGTGTGTTTCCAGAGCCCAAAATCACCGGACATTCGAACAATGCCCACTTTTGTACGTCGGCGGAAGACACGTATATTTATGGTATTGGATTCTGCTTCTCCGGTATCAATCATTCCTTCAAGTTTCTGTGAAAGGAACTTGAGTGAACTGCCATTATATCCATCAGCACGTAAACTCTGTCTGCTCACATCCACGTGTTAATATTCGAAGATTCATCGTGGTGGATCTATTCTTCGAATCAACATCTACCGCTTTGGCTCTACGTGGTCGTAGTTCAATGGTGGTACTGGGGATAGCATTTTCTACAGATCGCATCAGTGTTATGATTAATAGCATAGACCCCGACTTGTTCCAATAAGCAATTTCTCAAAAACCGCTAGCTGCTGACCTGATAGGTCTCAAAGAAAGTGAAAAGCCATTTTCCATAGTACAATCGTGCCTTATTTTTCGGACCAAGCGAGAAGCAAAGACTTTCGCCATAGAGTAGATTGTTTAGAACGACTTGATCGAACAAACCGTTGGTTCCGAATGAATTCACTCGGTGGTCCTGGGGCTAACAATAGGACGGCGCGGTACGAGTATGCAATAATTTGGAGGCATTAAGCAGTCAAATTGCTTTGGACAGATTCATAATCTCAGCGGCCGATAAGCTACTGGTCACACTGACTGAAGCTCGGTTTTTCTCAAAGTTAGATTTAAGGAAAACCTTTTTCCATATGTTGCCAACGCCAGGACTCAGGCACCTCACATAATTCCTAACAAACGATGGGGGTTCCCAGTGCATCGTTTCGCCGGTGGGCTTATTTTTGTGCCCGATGTTTGGCAGAAGTTCGCAATCCACCCAGTAGCTGGCCTTCCATGCCAAATGGCTTATATGGATGACATCTGTGTAATTGACTTATGCGGTGTTAAGACGGGTGGAGAAATCTGATCTTCGATAACACCTTTAAAGTGTAAGTGTTTCTGAAATCAATTTTGGGGGCATACCATATCTACTTATTGGATCCGACCAAAGAGTGGTGCCAACATAGAGAACCCTGTTAAAAAAATCCACTTCGAATTAGTCACTTCCTAGGTGTGTTCAATGTAATTCATGCTATCTACCAGACTGCGATTTTGGCAAAACCAATGAGTACGTTGACGAAGCGTAAAATCTTTTTTGAATGAAAATCAGCACAACAGCCCGAGTTTGATGACATAAAAAGTGGCACTGTGCTCACTCTTGTTGCGGCTTGGGAGCAGTTATACATCAAATACAAAATTGTCAGAAAAAAGTGATCGCATAATTTTACCGGCAGCTTTTACCTGCGGAAGCGTAGAACTCAGCTAGCGAAAATGATGTCCTCGTTTAGGCCTGGACTTGGTTTTTTGGGTGTCTATTTACACTTATCACATATCGTGGTGCACTCACACCCTCACTGAGCAGAGGAACAAATGGACACAATCCATTTGGGAATAAACGCTCAGTATGCGAATTGATCAGATAACGACCTTAAGGTGTAAGTCCGTCTGTGCTGCGAGAAACAAGGAGCTGACGGATTTTATCGACCTCCGGTGGGCGTAGCTTACCACAAAGAAGGAGATGCGAAGGAGTTTATGAGTTCCGCATTTAGCCCTGATGAAATGCTAGCCACCTAAAATCGGGAGCTTCAATGGGCGAGTGAGAGCGATGTGAACTTGAGATAAGTCAACGACATACAAAGCTGGCCTGGTACCAGCAAACTCATCGATGAGGTACGAGTATTTCACTTTTTACAACATGAACTGTCGGTTGTAGATGGGTGCCTTGCTTGTGGGCCTGTGTTTGTAACTCCCACGAACTAATTCCTCCTTTCATAGCGTATGCACACGAGTTTTACCCAGGAGAAGTTTGCATCGAACGCAGGATAAAGGTTTTAATGGCCAAGTATATCAACGATGATAGAATAGTCGGTTCGTAATTGTGTCACGTGCTAAAATGTCGATAAGACTTCCAAGCCATTTGCTGTACCACTGTAACGTACCATCTACTCAAAGAAATCCTGGTCCAAGATTGTCACTGTCATCATGGGCCCATTCAGACCAGCCCTCCAACATCAGAAAAACTGCTTGATCACTACACACTTATACAGCAAGTGGCTAGAAGCCTAGCTCGGTGGTTAGGTGTCTACTGCCGGCATTACACGAGGGTTGAGATATTTGTGAGTCGGCTTCCAGATCCCAAAATACATCGTGACCGGTAATGGACCACGATCTACTAGCCGCGAGTCTGGCCGTTTTCTCTAGGTGCAGGACTTTAGGCATGCTCAGAGGGTACCGCACAACTCAGCTACAATTGGGTTGGTGGATCGTTTGAACCGTTCATTGAAAAACAGCATGCAAACGACAAGACTTTCCGGTATGCCCTGGGAAGATGCAGTGATAGGAGTCACAGTGACCTGTCTAGCCAGGCATCATGGAGAGACTGACACACTGCTGAGGGTGCTGATGTTCGGACGGCTACAACGAACGAAGTTGAATATTGAACACTCAATTCCAGAAACTGGTGATTCTAGATATTTGGAACATCGTCGTGCCTACCAGTCAACGTACAGAAAACTATCGTTAGTGGTACAGCCTGAGACAATCGTCCACCTAAAAGAGGGGCAAACAAGCGAAGGTCAGCCGTCACTGTCGAGACCGATTGGGGTAGCTGGTGTATGTGGACCGGGAACGACGGAGGTTACCACCAACTGCAATGTAAACGTCAGTTAGCTTTACACATCAGTGGTGTAAACAGACACAAATGAACTACCATGTGACCACTGCCCCATGAACGCGACAACGTCGATCAGTTCATCACTGGACACAGACCACTGGTTATGAGTTTGGCCGACTATCGAGCCAAGACAAAGGTTGTGTTGCACACACATTATGATAACCCGAGTGACCCACTGTTGTGCCAAGGCCCCAGCTGCATTTCGACTGGTCCGACCTTCAGCGATCAAAGGCACATTCATCCATCCATCATCATCATCATCATCATCATCATCATCATAACACTCATGAGCGTAGCCAGTAGGTACTGTGACCCTGGCGGCTTCTCACTTCAAGGCTACCAGTTGTAAACGTCAGAACATGGTTTACACTTTTCCCAAGTCGCATGTTTTCTCCACCACTTTCATCGTTTACATGGGTTAATGTCGATTGCACCCGAATAGAAGTAAAACAGTGCACATCGTCTGGTGAGGTTATTGCACCTCCACGAAAAAGAGGTTTCCCAAGGAATCGTGCAATACTTAGGAATTTGCCCGCAACATTTATCTCCATAAAAGTTCCGTCTCATGTTTTAGATGGATAACGGCCTGAATCATTCGGTTCTAACTCCCCACCCCCAAATTAGTTACATAAAATACGTCAGAGGATAAGATTAACATACAACTTGTAGTTTAAGCACATAACCACCACAAGTTGTAGCGGTAACTTTCTTTTCAACATATCAATCACAAATATCACAGTCTTTGAATATGATCAGGATAGACTATGTAGAAAAAAGGGTTATAAACTACTAACCCGATGAAATTTATCTTCCGATTCATATTGTTACATTTTTTTATTGATGAGTGGATCCAATATACGCCAGCTACGTGTCTTGATAACTGAAAATAAGTCATTACTAGTTGACAGTGCATAAGCCAGGAGTCCATTTCATGCTACCAAATCTCATGTAGCCGACAGTTTTTTTTTTAAATTCCTGCAAATTCCTCATTCCTCGGAAGTACGGCGGGTAGGGGGGGGGTTAAAAACTAATGAAGTGAGAGAACTGTTATTTTTTTCATCAACTTCTTCGAGAAACCGCTTGAGGGTGTGCTTGGTCTCGAATACCTTACAAATCTGGCAGCAAATAAACTATTGTAAAAACATGGAATAGGCTTGCACTTTTGTTCTATGGTATAGTATGATGGAAGGAGTAAACGGTTTGACCAAGTTTGGTAGTATAAATTCTTATTCTACTTGTCCAGTTCAGGCCTAATTTAACCAGACAACAGACCCCAGTCTTCGAGCGATGAAACAAATTAATTAGGACTTATCTTTGATCATCCTGATATGACCACATCACACCAGATCATACTGACATAATCAGCTGATGAGTTGTCTTCACGACACACGCCGTCGTGTTCGTTTTGCCTTCAGTCGGTTCCGAATCTCGTATGTGAGCGTAAATTCCTTCCACATTTGTAGACTGTTCTTCAGTGAAGAGAAAACTTCCTAGAGAATCACCTGCTGACCTGGACTATTAATCACCACATTGCTGTTGCATCGACCATTTTCTCAACTGTTATAAGGAACGTTTGCTCCTGTAGATAGAACAGGTTTATTCCATTCCCTAAACACTGTTTTTAATGGCACCGTGACAGATTACCCAGGTTAATTTACCTTATAGCAACCCATCACGTCATCGCAGGACGGTTAACACAGGGATAGTAACAGTGGCTACTGAAAAACATGAAAGTGAATGAAAATGTTGTACACCACGCGTACAAGCGAAACTTATTCGCGTCACTGTCTCGTTACCCCCGTTTTGCAAACCACCTGGTACACACCATCTTTGGTAACCTTCACTCTGGTAGGTCAACCATAATCACCATCGAATGAAGGAATATCCCATGCAACTAAAGAACTTTAACCTCTTGCGAAAGCGTTCAAAGCATACAGTGTTTATTTTCTCCGAAGACCTTTTGTTAAACGAACGATCAACATATTAAATGCGATGATAACGATCAGTCACTTGTATGGAAACTTCTGTAACGGCGACACCCGTGAGGTGTGAGAAGTTACTTGATGTTTCATTCGGCAATGTAAGAAAAAGACATTTGTTTCACATAGTTAATTTGTCTCACTTCAGATAGCAAACCCCAAGCTGTTCATTCTGTTGAAGAGTGGGATTTCCCCTCTTTCTGTGTTACTAGTCAAACAGTCAAAGGGAAACTATTTTTCGGTAAGCCACAGCCTAATGACCCTCTACATGTTTGGACTCTCGTATAGGTTCGTTGTATATCCTACATCAATTACCTGAATACCTTGTTCCATTTTGGCGTTCATTGTCATTATGTACTTATGATTGGCGTCTCAGTAATCAGGAGTGACGAACTGTTTGTGTTATTCTCGAAGTGATTGAGGCTACAGTTGCGCTCGGTAACTATCTCAGCCGGCCTTGAGAATGCTGCTGTAGGTTATAACATTCGTAATGCTAACTGCAACAGGTACTATGTCCCTTATTCCTAACCTGTCTGATACGGACGGTAAGAGACCTACTTGCACGACGTGAACGAGAGTGAGTCACAATAACCGTTATCAGTTCGCATGTGGTGTGCTATTCTTTCGGATTTTTGCACCAGCCAATCAGACTGCCAAATAGTTTGGGTCTTCGCTCGGCTACTTCGAAGATACGTAGATTGGCAGACCCATCTCACGGGATGAGACAGAAGTAAAGCGTTTATTTAACCTGTCGCGTATCTAGGTATACACAGTCCGCCGATGTTACCCAGTAATGTTTGGAATTTCCACCGGTTGCGGAATTTATGAAGGTGAAGAATTACTGTCAGTGGGTGTATGGTACAGTGCTGTGAATTTTGGATCAGTTTCTGGGAATCCCAGCATCTAGGAACTTCTTCACATACTGGTCAGTTCTTCTACAATGAGAAAGCCATGCACTACTACCTGCGCGTTTGAGGACCATGTTCAGGGGAATAGCCTTTCCATCACTCGTTATTGGTTAACGTCCACTAGTGGATGGCCAAACGTGTGCATCACTTTATGGGTACAGATAAATTCTGTTCTACTGAATGACCAAGTGAACAAAGCTTTGTCACATGTAAACACTATAAAAGTGCTGTACTAGATAATCATTCGCGTGTGGAGGTTTTATATGGTGAGAATAAAGAGTAGATTCTTGAGCGGTGTGGAGTTTTTTATCAACTGCCGTTCCCTGGTTCTGTGAACTGTTGTGAACAAAACAGAATCCTGTTGTACAATATGGTGAAAAACAATTCCTTATAGTCCCAAGAGGTAGACGAAACTTGCTTAACTCTGTTGCCTAGGGGCAGTGAGACATTATTTTTCTTAATTTGAAGTAAGTAGTCTTCGCGTATTTGGTAGAATATAATTACTATTACGATTATGACGTTAATTTCTACTAGCCATCTGCATGTACGCATGCACACCGGAGAAGAAATTAGGCAGAAATACGTTCCTGAAAACTGGAACCTGTGGATTTCAGTTCACGTGATAGTGATGACTGTATGAGTTACGTTCAGGATGCACTGTAAAAGCATGGATCAGTAATTACTGTCACCGCCAAAATGTCTATAGAAGTAAAACAAAGTATTTTTGTCGGATTTCTGAAGCAGGGAGCTGGTAGTTTCTTCGGCATCAATGCAGCATCCTTTGTTTAGTAACTTCACCATAATTAGTCGGTAATTTCACAGCCAACTGAACATCAACGTTACTATTGAGTTTATAGGTAGGACATTCCTACATGTACTTACCCGAAAACCAGTTGATTTAAACAGGCATCACAACGGACAAAAATCAATGTTAAACCCTAGCGTAACCAGTTTTACAGTTTTCCGCAAGAGATGCCATACGGACAAAAATCAATCAAGTTTAGTTCAGTTTTCGGTGCAGTACGTAGAATGCTTTCTCGGTACGTGCACACAGTTTGGAGCAACGGTTTTCGGATTAGTTTGTCACGATGACGGAAGTCGAATGGCTCCTACACATAACCTTAATCACTAACGGCATGTGCTACAACACTTGTGATTTCACTCACACAGAACGTATCCACCGTCAACTCGAAGGATTAAGACAAGGAGGCGCGTCGGTCGAGGCTTTTGTGGTTCAGTCAGTCCGTTCTGATTAGCCAACTGGTTAGGTGGTGCAGAACTGGAACCATTATCCCTTGAAGACAAAAAAAACTGAGATCAAACTGATAAGAACTAGGCTGAAAGGAAAGGTATTGAAAATGCAAAACAAGAAGTGACTCACTATAGAGATATACTGTTGATGTACTCTGATGGGGTTGGGAAGGAAAATATTTGAATACTAAGCAAAACATTCAGCTCATACTGCACTAGCAAGGCTGAAGAGAATAACAGGTGGAAAGCCACCATGACGCAGTTTTTCGAAAATCATAGCGAGTCATTTTGCCAAAGGAAGCTGTCGATACGCACAAAAAGTCAGATAATTGATTCGACTTACTCATGCCTGAAGCACTCGTCGTATGTTTGTTGACCGTGCGCTGATAGTGGGTTGATGACTTACTAACCGGATATTATCAGTGTCTTCGCGGTCACATTTACCAAACTGCTATTTAATCCGATCACCACAACCCACCGCACCTATAATATTTTTACTTACCTCGCAGTTGAATACTCTTGATGTGCCTTAGCCACTGCAAATTAGAACATCCCATTGAAGCACTTTGTAGGCTTTGTTGCTGTATGACGGCGTAGTCAGCACCAGTGTGGAGCAGACAATCAGCTTCAGGCTATACTTCTTCTAGACACATTTTTCGGAAACGGCGTTAACGATCACCATATGAACTCGCATCCATGTAAAATCGTGTTTTAATGATTGACCGGCGAGTAACTTGTGAGTGGAGCGGAAGACCATGATACTCACCGGCAGCATTAAAGCTGTGTGGTGCGAACATTTCCGACCAGGCTGTCGAATATTATCCAACCCGTTCGCTGAAGTCATTCGGAATAAACGGTCAGTCATTCACTGATGCCAGGCGGGTTGTGGCGGACGGTTGGTCATGAAAGCGCTCCTTTGTGTTGCTATTGTGTCATCCAATTAGATTGTAAACGCCAGGAAACGTGGCAGACGTACCTCAATGTATTAGCAACTACTCATTCAAAGTTCTGGTACATTCAACGATGGAGAGCTAACCGTTCCCCGAGGCGCAGTTAGCAAGACCTCAACGCCAGAAGATGTCTGTGCTACAGCAGTAAGCATGTTTCGGCTGCATACCCATAGGGTCTTGCTTCAGTCTAAGCAAGTCTAAGCATCCTATGCAACATGTAGATTTATGTGTGTAACTTTCTTTATCTGACTTGGATTAACCTGGAAAGCCTAAATTTCTGGTTACGCTACTGCTCCGGACCAAAACAATCCACAAGCCTGACCGCCATCCAAAGTAGCATAAAACGTGCACACACGCACGCAGTTTGTGAATCGTTCCGCACGCATTGTTTACAAACTCAAATCACGTCGTCATCGTTGGACGTCAGATCGGCTATAACTGGTACCTGGCATCTTACTTACAAATTTGTCCGATGCCTGTTTGTTTACACTCCAAAGATTAAGCCCAATGAGCGTGTTAACATGCCAGACGCCATCTTGTGCACGGCTCGTTTCCAAATTGCCCATAAGGTATGCAGCTTTCCAAGCGTTAATAATTTATATTATCTACATAAGGGTGAGCTCAACAGTGTATTAGGCGCACTGTCCTGATAGATATGCACATGAAACTGCAGCCTATTCAACTGACTTAATGTTTTCTGTGCCTCTTTTAACGTTGCATCAAGCACTCATTTAGGTGACCCATTTGTCGACATTTCACTTTCTGAGTAACATCTTCAATTCAGTCCAGAATACAAAACTAAATTGATTCTCTATCTGAATAGCCCCCTCACTAATGTTGATATCAATCCCCTGTGGTTCCTACTGAATCATTATTTCGACTAGGTTCAAGGAAGAATGTAGCATCAATCAGACCACCCTGTAACTTGGCGTCAGTGTCCGGAACGGGCCATCAATGGAACCCGGCATTACAGAAGCTGTCGACTAAAACGTTTGGAATTACATCACAATACGAGCTCCTGACTACTACTACTACTACTACTACTACTACTACTACTACTACTACTAACTACTACTAGGCTTGAAACTCGCGGGACTCCAACTCGATACTGCACCAGTTAATAACTCCGATATGTGATGCGACGTGTCCACTAAACTGATGCCAGAAGGTACAAGTGAAGTATCACATATTACTTAATTAACCGGACGCATCACAGAGATGCAGTTGGGATACTATAACTCCAGTTGAATGTTAGAAACCCACTTGCTGTTTTGATGAGAAGATAGACTATTCATAAATGAAGCAATCCATCACCGTTACCTTACCGTTTTTATTTTCAAGTCACGCAACCATTCCGGAAGGATTAACGTTGTCATCCATGCATGTACTTCAGCGAAACAGGACGGAGAAAGTGCACATACTGGGCAGTTTAAGTGTTTCCTCATAAACTGGCCTCTGAGCTGATCTATAAATTGTGTGGAGCACAGCAGTAGATGAAGATATCATTCCCCCCCTTATTTCGCTGACAGAGAGAGTAGTTATCGACGATGTGATGTACTTCATTAGTCTCTTGTTTGATCATGAATAAACTCGAGTAATTGGCCTAACTGAGAACCCATTGCTACTCCATCATTCTGTCTTTGGTGCTTTTCAATGAACTAAAAGTGGACGTGTGGGGTGCAAAATAATAAGCACTCTTTTGGTCTGTTGGCGGGAATGTTGACGTTCGGTTGACTTTTCTCAACGCTCGTAACTACGGAGGTCGCCCTAAGATGACCTTTTTTACGATACGTCGTTGGGATCGAAAGTGACTTTTAAACTGAGGAGGTCAGTTGTAATGTGGCTGGTTCAAATAGCTCCATCAACCACTGAGTAGAGGCATGACTCGGAGACCCCCAAAGTGGTAATCGGGAGGGATTCGGGAACATTTCCAAAAATGGCTTCTCAACGGTTCGAGAAAACGCATTCCTAGAGCAATCGGCTGTTGTCATCATGCCTTAAAATACTCGCATGTGTAAAAAAACAATTCGTACGAGCCCTCCCTCTTCTCTGGCCAATTATTCTAAGATCGCTGATGAGTAGTCGGGGATGTGGTTTATTTTCAAGCTGACCATCAATGATATTTGATTGCAGCCTTCGCATTCAGATAGACTTTACAGCCAGCTTCTTTCGAAAAGAAACAATAGACTCAAGTTTCACTTTCATTAGAGCTCTTCAGTAGGTCTAAGGTCACTGGAAACCTGAGCGACTGTGAGCCACTTGAAACCGACAAACACGTGTCGCATGACAGTCACATGTGACAATTAAGCAAACACCAAAACGCCCACACAACTCCATGAGACTATGATCTGCTCTATTCTGTGGCTTGGAATGACCAATCTAACTTACTATCATTTTCATATGTGACTCATACCTACCCTGTGTATTTTTACTAGTTTGGTGGGGATGGTCATAAACAGTTTGCAATCAGGTGACCGAATTGACCTTCGGAGTTGTCTGGTGAGGTCGTGATAACCACAGTGTCAGAACACGAATATTGTGGGCGCACAGTTGTGGACTGCGAAACCGGATTCCCATTGCCTGTGCGGTGGCCAGAATTCCAGTTTCGACCCAGTTGTATCGATGACCTACGTTTCACCGAAGTTTTGTCTGTGTGCTAAAGCTTGGATAACTAAGCGCAGTTTCAGGTGAGAACCAACTGTAAAAATCAAGGTTTCGACCGGATTCGAACCAGCGGCAGAAACAGCATGCTCAAACGCAACAAGCGCCCTACCACGTGAGCTAAGAAATCACGTAAGACGCTCTGCAGATTCACCTTTAGACGCTGTTACACATCCGTCCCACGTTCTCATATGAAATCTACCAAATGATCCAGGGGATCGACTACCTCAACAGAATTTCTCAAACAGTACAGGCTAGAATTTAGCAGTCACAATTGGGCGCAGTTTGTTTGTTCCTGTTAGGGGTTCAGATTACATTTGCAGGAAGTTCAGTCCTGTTCATTGCATGTGTCCCAAATTGACATTTAAAAGTGGCAATTGCGCACATTTTCCGGTTTCTTACCGCAGTCAGTAGACATTGGAGGGACGGTCATTTACTCGTCATGCCTAGCGCGATTACAGGTCAACCTGGGCCACCTGGCAAAAAGCGCGCTGCTAAACTGTCTGGTGAACCCCGTGTTGCTGTCAACACCCACAGTCAGACACTGGGTCACACATGTTAGGCTTCGAATAAGATATCCAATCAGATCGAACGTTTATTTACGGATTGACTAGCGCTTGATCTGAAATGTTGAACGAGAAAACTGCACGTGGAACAATCGATTGTGCAAGCTGACGATGTTTTGACTTAGTACTGACTATCACTTGAGGGTTCCGCTGGAGATAGAACGGTAATGTAACTGACCACGTATCATGCGACCCTGATGTTTGTGGTTAGTTAATAAACGGCAAACGCTTAATCGGGAACACAGTAGGACTAGTGTCACGCTAATAAGCTCAACACAAATTAAAAGGCGCGAGAAACATGTAAATGACTACAAAAGGAAGAAGTTGTTCTTGTTGCCACAAGTTGAACATTGTTTCTTAGTAGCTTCTTCGCTGCGTTGTCAGTTTGCAAGCAGAAGATCATCATACCATGGTCAATAAATAGATATGCCCTGAATGGTGAATTTTATGCTAGCTTGCCGACACGTTTCGAATTCTGTTAGTCACAGGGCAGGAGACTGCAAACATATATTTATGTCCATGAATCAGGAATGAGGTGATCTATGAAGCTACCCAGTGCGCTCATTTCAGTCCATCCATTGGAGCAAACGCGGAAAATGGAGTAAATCCTCATTCTGATGAAACATTTGGGTGAACGGTTAGACGTATGATAGGCCACGCTATGGACTGAAAACTTAGTTTACCGTAAACTTATATCTGCACTTACATATGTCAAAATGAATTCGAAGTTTTGATGAAGCCCGCTTGCATTCGAGGAGCGCCATCAGCTACTAGACCTGTAAGGAGCACTTAAGATCAGGATGACTGCCAACTATAAGCTATGAAAGACAGAACAACGCAACAACCATCCGTCACAATGAATAAGATGAATGTGAAAACAATCCTAATTCACTCCAATTAGTTTTGCACACCATAAATCATTAGTGCTTTTTGATTACACAGGGGGTTGTGAATAGTGTACAGAGTTTCGGGTTTTATATATGTACGCACCATATGAGACGAACAGACAGTAACGTTGAAGAGCTACGTTTATTAATTGACAAATTAGGTTATAGGATTTTTTGACCCACCAAACGTCTGGGTGAGGATACTTCAGCAAAAATGGCTGTGAAACCTGAACCCACGTATGTCCTGGGCTATACCTTGAGACAGCAGTCGTGCTGAACATTTCGAGATCTGCTGGACCAAATGTCCACAAAAGTGAGGTTTGCAACATATTAATGGTAAGCTTATCAGAGAAAATGATGTTACTGGAGCAGGCACTGTATGCGGGGAATCCGAGTTTATGTTAATCGGCTGCCTGTCTGTTTTGTGTTTATTTGCTGCCAAATAAAGAACACTATTTGATCAAAATGACTGGAGAAATTGTGCAATATACAATTGATTGGATAAGAGGGGCGAGCCCCTAGATAGCTGGGGTTTTCACCTCATAGCCACTGGCCCCACAAATACTGTGGACGACGGGACTGGATTGGTCAGCTATTGCTTTCCAGACGGTCCTCCGTCGGAAGCAGAAGTGGTCCTGGAGCTCAAGTCAATGAAGCATAATGAGGCTCCTGGACCAGACCTTCTCTCTATTTCTCTTTCCAGAGACGTTGGACAGAGGTTGCTATCAGGATTGACAAAACTTCTCCAGATGATCTGGGAGACTGAAGAGATACCTGGGGACGGGTGCCTATTAACAGTCATTCCCGTTTTCAAGAAGAGGACCTGAAGTCTATGTGACAACCACAGAGGCATCAGTTTGGTGTCTGTTGCGTCCAAGTTGCTCACTGGCCTCATTTAAGAACAAACAGGATTCAGATCCAGTAGGGGGTGAGTTGATCACATTTTTACCGTACGACACATCTTGGGACATCGGCATTCATATAGGCAGCCGACGGCCGTGGTCTTTTTGGACCTGAGGGCTGCTTTCAACTCAGTTGCTCGTAACGTTCTCTGAAGTTGTCTCCGTCACAAGGGAGTATCAGAGAAATACGTGAGTCTATTGAGGTCACTGTACGCTCACTCTGCAAGCAAAGTGAGAGCTTATGGACAACTGTGTCGAGCGTTCATCATTTCTAGTGATGTTCGTCAGGGGTGTCCGATTTCCCCCTTCTGTTCAATTTCGTAATGGATGATATTCTGGAAGGTGCGCTTCGTGAATTTATTTGGCTTGGTGTTGAGCTTCTTCCTGGCGCTAGATTGACCGACCTGGAGTACGCGGACGACATTGTCTTACTTAGCCCCTCTGCCGAAGACATGCAGACCATGCTGAACAAGGTGAGTGACCGGGCTGGTCTGTATGGAATGCACTTCGCACCTTCAAAGTGCAAAGTGCTGCTTCAAGACTGGTGCATTCCCACCCCCACTCTTCTTATCGTAGGTAATCCGCTTGAGACTGCGGACAGTTGCACTTGCTTGGGTAGCACTACCTCGTCATCCTGTAATACTGCCAAGCTGTTTCATCTGTGGCGCCGAAAAGACGTTCGGTTATCGCTGAAAGGAAGAGTATCTAACGCCTGCGTGAGTTCCATTTTGCTGTATAGTTCGGAAACGTGGCCTGTTCACAAGGAAGCTATCAACAAGCTTGCTGTGTCTGACCGTCGTTGTCTCCGCCAGTTGACCCACATTAAGTGGACTGATCGCGTGAGCACTGTGGCAGTTCGCCGGCGCGTATTCTGGAACGTTCTGGATGCGCGATCAATTGGTCAACTGAATACGTTGCGCAGCTTGCGATGGTTGGGTCACGTGTTCCGTATACCAGCGTTGACCGTACCGGACACCGTATACTGAGGCCACCAACAGTTGGGTAAAACCGCGTGGAGGTCAAGTAGCAACGTAGTCACAAAATATGAAGACCTTGACTGTTCCATTGAGCAAAGTGGGCAGGCATCGCCTGGCTGGCTGGGGTCCTCGTGATCACTCAAACCGCTGGTTAGTGACGCTATCTGAGATGGCGGTGTGTCGCAGTCAATGGCGTATCTATACCAATACAATATCTAGTTATTCCGCTTAGTCTCCTTTTAGTATTTATCGACCTTCCTAGTAACGTTTCCTTCTAGGATATTCCACGTCAGTGTTGAGGTGAGCGGCGGCCCGAACCACAGTATCTTTGGTCAGGTTCATGGCTGCTATTATGTTGACGATGATTTCAGATTGAATCCTAATGGAATGGGTTTAGTGCTATCGGAAATGAAGAGTACCTTTTTCTAATACACAGATTTGTAGCCGACGCACTCTGGTCTGGCTATCCAAGTATCCACCCAACAAAGCATCGGACGGAAACTGGTTGTGTGCATTTCCTAATTGTAATCTGGAATAACACAATCCCGTGCATCTTTCGCTTGGAACGACGTTAACTACATGGTAATACCCGAATAGCTGAAACCTAAATAGAACAACCAACAGACCCATGTGATACGCAGTTGATAGATATAAACCAGTGGTATCAAACGTCTGTTTCCGTTTAATTTAAACCTACGTCCAACTGGACAATTTTCATGTCGCCCAAAAACCATCCTATTATGTCGCACGTGCCGAATTTTCTTAAGGAACCCAAGCTGTCAATTCTGAAAAAGAATCTAGAACAGTCTAAGTTGACAGCATTCCCTAGTCAAAAGTAAACATGGACACTCGGTAACGTTGAGGTAATCAAGGGTTGTTTTCTGTAATACAATCGGACTAAAACAGCTTCCTGATCAACGTACGTTTAAGCAATCAGAGCTCACGCATAAACTGTTGCAAATGCAACTGGGATCTAGTGCTGTCAACCAGTCAGACAAGATGGTTTGCTGCTACATCGAACAAGCGATGAGTGAAACACGTTCGAGTTATTAAAACAAGTTGTTTGAACACATGTTTGATGTAAACAACTGAATAGCTTAAGTCAAGTTTGTCGAAAGCAACAAGGAACTGGCCAATTGAAATGTCACTTGCTTGTCGCCTAATAACAGTCGCTAAGGCAACCATTGCTGATCCTCCACAAGAACGGCACTGTTTTCCTAACAAACGAAATAGGCTTGGTGGCACTCAAAATGCTGTTCTGATTTTCTGGCCTCGGTAGCCAATTACTTGTTGCTTGCGAACCGCCTACTGTTGTTTATTCGGGAATACAAATACAACCACGTTTAGTTTGAGCAGTCACACAAATCTACTTATTGCATTCCTAGCGTACTAGCCACCGTTGCATTTGTGTTCCTGGACCCGGCAGACATTCATAGTTGGGATACGCTGACTTCGTTTAAATTACATACAACTTAGTCAAAGTGAAATGATCTTGGATTCATCATCCATTTATTGTAAAAATCTTGTTAGTGTAGTATGCGTTTAACTTGTATGGCAAACTTAGTACAACTCCTTTTGAAAGCGGTATGTATAGAGAAATATCGAGGCAAACGGATGCTGAATCTTTATCAAAAAGTCAGGATAAAAGTTCTACAACGCATTTTAAAACAAGTATCAGATAATGTGGTAAGGAAAATGATAATCTGCTTCTGGAATGTTGAACTCACTGCACCCAGATTGGCTGATTGCTTTCATGACCATAGGTATCTACGAACTGAAGGGCCCTTGGTGAAGGTCGGTAGTTTACAGAATTTCGAGAACTAGGTTTCGGAAAATAGAGTTGCTTCCGATAAATTCTCCATTTTGTTTGGTGCGACTGTATGAAGCTCAGTGACTGACAAGAAGTTATTGATGAGAAGAAAGTAAGATGAGTGGGGATAAGTATGAATGTGTTGTGGTAAGGAACTCTGCGTCAGTCAGTCTCAGAGTCGAACTTGTACTGGGAGTCAAATTAAACGATTTGCTGACATACATCGCCATTAACGTTTACCAGAGAAATTCATTGGATACAATCATGTAGCAGAGAAAATGTGTGAGTTACAGGTTATTGTTCGTAGGAAAACGTTCACGTATCATCGTTATTTATGGGTGGCTTAATGGAAACGTTACCAACACGCCAAATAACCGATGGTACCGACAATCACAACGTTACTGCAAGTTATGGTGTGACGGTCCAAGCTTAATGGGGGTCATCAGTTAATCTGGATTGAAATAGTTTGACCAAAACTACTTTACTCTTAATTTGTTAATATGAGAAACCCTGTTTTCCAAGCTCCACAATGTCATTCACAGGGCAGGTTTGCTTGACGCATGAACGCTTACGCCAAAGTAGTGACGTTTACCCAACTCGATCGGCCGAAGATATGGTGTGGGAGGATTGTCTGGAGAGTGGAGCATGGGACGATAGGTATAAACGTCAGGTTGATTATGTCCGGCACTGCTGAACTTGCGAGCAACCAGGGTTCAAGAGCTGCATACGTGCTACTTGAAAATACATCCATCGGCCGTCCCTAGATCTGGGTTTATCAAGATTAAATCCTCAAACTATGCAGTTAAATTCTGTTTGCAACACAACGCGAAAGTGCAAAACTATCGATGAAGTGAAGCAAGAACTTGAAAATATTTGCATAAGCGCTACTAAGAATACTTTTCAAAAGGCTAAACGTCACAAACAGACTGCACACTACTGCCCGGATTTGTTGAACCTCTCTGGAAAAAACTTTATGCATTCAGAATAAGTGTTTGTCTCACAAAAGATGCTACCGTTAAGCCTTTGTTTCTCCATCTTGTCCCTGGTCGCTAAGTAAGATCGTATGTGATACGGCTAATTAAGGCTTGTCGAAGTGTAGGTCGGTTATTCAAAAACCGCTCAATTTCACTCTTTCAATCAACAGTGACATTGTATCTAACAGAAAACGAAAAGTTAAGTTAACCTTCCAATATGCTGTAACAGTTAATGTTAATTTTACACCCCGTGGAACCGCCGACTTACGTGAAGTAATCTGTGATGTCGTAGAGTGGTTATGATTATAGTCCAAGTGAACCAGTAGATGAAACAACGCTAGGATTGATTACAACTGTATAAAACAATATAAAGCATGATCAAGCATAACACTGGGTCACAATGCCGCAGCCGCAGTATGAATGCCCTTTTTCCTAAAGATTTAGGTGGTAGTCTGGACTTCTGAGCGTGCATTTTGTATGTTTAAAATCAACCTTCCGGTTTTTTTAAGACGGCCTCAACCTGAACTCCTTATCATTCAGGTTAGCGACAAACAGAAAGACACAAAGTGCATGCTATTCTGTTCGACAAGTTGTTCTATCGCTTGAGTGGCCGAAGTTGTTTGTCACCTTATACATGTGACCTACTTAGAACGAACGAAACTCTTTCCGGAAAATCACTTGCTTTCTCAAGTGGTTGGCAATCACTTTTCTTTTCTGTCCTGTTTTGATATTGTGTAGTAACGTAGACCCAAACACAGACTAGGAAATACAACCTAGACTGTACCAGCCACTTAAAAATATACTGTTCATCAGGTTTCTAATTAATCCTTATGCGAAATTCGGTCAATGTCTATACAAACCCGCTTGGAGTACGAGTGGGACAGTCGACGAGCTGATGACACTATATACCTACATATTTTAAGGTTTTCTTGAGAGGGTTCCTGGTGCAGTAACATTACAAACATTCCGCAGTTCGACATACTTGGTGTTTTATCTGAATGTCGTGGTTGGAACAGCGACACTCAGTGTGACAATCTGAGAGAGTAGACAAAAGAAGAAAGTACGTCGTGATCGTTTTAAAGAAAGCTAGACTGTGGCCAATTTGTAGAGTCATCAAAAATAAGCATTATACGACGAACAATAAGACATTACGTAACAGCCCAGCGCAATTTACTTTAGGCAGTCTGTTGTGCCCCTGACTAGACAATAAAACTCCCGATAATGATGCCATAATCCTGGTTCTGTAGGCTGCACTGTTTCAAGGTAACCCACTGATATCTCCTCAGTCTCACATTGTCGGACAGTGTCTGTTCAGTGTGTTGTGCAGCCACGTGAGCGTCCCTACTTAAGTCACTCCATTGAGCTCTAATTGAAGGGCGAATTGAAAATTTGAGAAGCAGCCCAGATTCTCCTGGTTCCGGGAAATCCACTAGTCTGACCTGATATAAATGTCTGCTTAGGACGACCACGGTGGGACTACTTCAGATTCTCCATCGCGGTCCGGTGGTTGCAAACGCTCAACTGATTGGAACTACGGTAACGACTGCTGTGGTATGGTTACCAGGATTTGCATGTTAAACGTAGTGGACTTAAACTTTTTGGTTATTACGACCTAATTCATACACCCAACTAAAGTTAACAATTACTGGCAACAGTGTACTTGTTTTGTGCCTCCAATTCGATGTGGTTTTTCACTTTACTTCCTCATTCTGCCTTCTTTTTCCTGAAACTTTAGCATACACTGAATGCCAATCATAACTACTCATGAAGACTGCTTAGATTTCCTAATCTCATCGAGGGAATACGGCGTAAGTATCTCATTAATTTTATCCGGTAACTCCACGATTAAGACTTTCCATAAAGTTGTATTTTCAAAGGGACCTTTTGTTTTTAAATGAGTATTAGGAAGTCGGCTGATGTAGACCGGATATTAAGTGCAACTAACTGGCAGATTTCACAGTCAGACAGGTCTTTCAACCCATGTCTTTTGTCGGGTTTCAAGTGCTGGCCGTGCCAAAGTTTCACACAAATGAACTTTCACGAGATGTGATGTTCAGTCAGTAGGCCTTTCCGTAGAGGGTTGGTCGAAAAGTCTCCCGTTGCGGGCCAGTAAGGCGCGTGGCATAAAGATTGTCTATTAGGAAAATCAGTACACAGGATAAATACTTCAACATCGTTTCGAAGACAAATGTCATTTCCATGTTCCTGCACAGTGAACACAGCTTCGCGCAGAAGTGCTAATTAATGTCCATTTTCTCCCCGTTTTTTTCAGTAAACCTGCGTCTCTGCCCGATTAGTCACTAGTAGTATATAGTGATCGTTCATCCTCACTACACAACCGGAATGATGAAGATGCTATCGGTGTTGATTGATATTCACGCTTTGATACGATGAAGCTGTCTTTTCGTTTATTTTGTGACACCAGACAAATGTATGGATAAAATAATGAGTGGTGCCCGCTCAGACTTTAGTTACGTTAATTCCTCAGAGTTTTTGATGACCTTAGCACTGTAGTAAACTAAGCTGCACAGCGTTTCAAAAAACATTTAGAAAGAACGTATTTATGGCCAACGGTGCATATAACCGGCTGAACTTCATACGGTCGAAATGTTTTCTCTGAGGACTCTTGATTGAAGTTAGATATAAGTGTTGTGCTTTGAAAACCGATTCCACATATTTTTGGAGATTCAGTTTTACAATAACCTGCACTGAAAATCGGCAGAATGAGGCGTATAACCAGGTTTGACTGTATCTTTTGAAGTTTGTAATCATTCGAACCTAGCTTACTAGATCGCAGCTTCAGCATCAGAGCAATATTTGGACTAATTCTCTACAACATTTTTGAAGGGAAAGTTAGGTTGATGGTAGTAGAAAGATTAACTGGTTGTTACTGGCTTGCAAACTCGATGAGATGTAATCCGAAGATTCAAAACTACACTGCGAAGCTAAACGACCAGTAGGGAGATAAGTTAGTTATGTATTATTTATAAGTCAGTCTGTTTGCATTTACTTTCGGATCAAACTTTAGTAGTGATCGAATGGTTTTGTTCTAAGAGAAGAAACCACGTATTGGACACCATGGAGCGCATCCAATGTAACGACACCCATCAGTGACTAGGTCATTGGACTCCATACTACGATATCCAGCTATGTTTAGAGGATGAGACGGAGAAGTAGACATTTTCCAATTCTTCAGGGTTGGAGTTATCTGCAGTGTACTAGGTGACCAACCCGTTTGATTCCCCTAAGGAAATCCTGAAAAATGGCATAAAATGTTTTGTTTTTGTGTACATTTCTTGAACAGTGACATAATTACTAATATCTGAATGTTCCTTACTAACGAACAGCAGTGCAAAATCACTCAGTTTGTTCTTACTTACGTCAGTGATAACATCGGTGAAAACATTCAACAACTGGTCGATAGCTTATGGGCTGACTACGGGGAACAGCTTTTGCAAATGAGTAGAGGTCTAAAATTTCATGTCTCAAAAAGCTACCATTAGACTCGTTTACTGAATGGCTCCACGAGCTTCGTAACAGACTATGCCAAAAATTGGAAATCAGTGAAAAGTAGACGGAAACTTTCGAAAGAAAAACGTGCATGAAATCACATGTTTAGCTTAACGGTATCGACCTTTTATGAACAAAACGTCATGCACATTCCTTCCAAAACCATGCTTACTAAGGCTCTTGCTTATTCAAAAAAGATTCTGAACCAAGTTTAATTTTAAATTCTTTATCACATTTGATAGTTTTTGGTTTCGTTTGTCCAAAAGAATTACAACGTTGTGTTGTTGTTAGGCTACCGCATGATCCAGTGAGAAGCGTTATTCTCTGACCCATGAAAGGGACTTGTATGCCACAATCTCATATCTACATCATTTCATCTGAATATGAACTGAAGAGTTGTTTTGCAAACTTTTTTCTCTGAAGTACGTGCTTATGAAACTCACTGACACGTTTGACAATTTTATCGAAGTTATTTGAACACTCACATTAAATTTTCGGTATCTACAATAGTGCTTCCGGGATGTATAGGTTCATCTTGACAGAAACAGGTATAAGTTGAGAAGATACAAATGTTGAATTCTATGTTGGACATCTCACATTTGACTGCGGCCTTCGCAAACGGATAGAATCTGCAGCAATCCTCATTCGGAATGACTCAAGGTGTGGTTTTGTTATACCACCTTGGTGTTGATTATTATTGTCAACTCGACGATTAGGACTCGGGTCACACTTTCATGACGTAACCTTGTTGACTGCTGCGTGCCTGATTTCACACTGAGCAAGACCCAATCATCATATGGGAATGCTCAACTACTTTCACTTGTGAGTATTGAGCGGGAAACCTGGTTGTTTCGGTAAGTGACTGTTGCTGCCTGTCGACCGTAATCGGTAACCCCAGAATGATATTTTCTGGAACAAGCAAAACTTTCCGATTTCAATAAATCCGGTAAGCGATATGCCAGCTTATTGAATAGTAAGAAATTTTGTTGCTTTCCATCTGAGTACGAATGTTGCAGGTGAATGTGAGCGACATTCGTCTTGACGTCTACGAAATCCACCATTATCAATCTGTAATCCAAATTAACGTTTGTCTATTAGACAGCTGTCGAAAGTTGATCACAACATTCAAACAAATTTCCCATTAGATATATTTCGAGAAAAACTCAGATAAAAGTGTTGGTCCAGTCAGAAACCCAGAGGTCTGCGTAATCTTGTCAGCATCAATTTTTAGACTCCGGTTGACGTTGGTGTGAGATAACCACGTTGACTACTGTGTGCTTACCTCACATTAGACACTCCCCAGTCATCTTACTCAAATATTCAGCAACATAATCTTGGCTCGGTAGATTTAGTCGTGGAGCCCTTGGTTGGAGCTAAGTGTACAGTTACTGTTTCCCTAAGGGCAGTTGGACAACTTCAGTACTACGTACCAATGGTTGCAGTCGAGTATTTAAGCGTGAAAGTTCAGTTGGGCCTGTAGTAAAGCAAATTATTTGGTGATAAGCGCAGATATCTGATGGAAGCGTGGTCGGAGTTTAGCTTCCTTCGAAAGACATGGGTAGACACAACTGACGAGCCAAAAATCAAAGAATCAGTCTGGAGCTTCTTTTCCAGACAGACTAACTGGGATGCCTAGGTGACGGCATAGACTGTGAGCAGCTTTCAACTGTTTTCAATAATCCTTCATTTTCGATCGAGAATTCAAGGCACATTTCTGTTAGGCACACAGGGAAATTGTGTTCAAGGCAAAGCCCAAAGTCATCTCAAAGGTTCCTCCCATTCTATTCGAAAGGTATTGCTCTATGTAACATATTTGTTAGCCTTGATGTTCTTCATCCTAATTCGAATGTGGTTTTCCTTCCGTCCATTTCATATGGAAACTAACTATACCACTTAGGGAGTTTCCGAATACTTTCTCACACCCCCGTTTTGTTATATCTGTTTGCAAGTTATAGAACCCTATCAGTAAACGAGTGCTTGACAAGGTTACCGGTTTTATTGGTTCGGACACGGACCACACGGCTGTGTGTGCTCACATTTCATTGTGAGGACAACAGAACTGAGATTTTCGACCAAACCACAGAAGTCAAAACGAGGTTGTTGTCATTAATACAAAACTCAACTTGCAGACTATTGTTAGAGAATGCTAGACTATTAGCGCCATGTTCAAACGAATCAGATACTTAGTGTTACGTGGTGCGTCATGCTAATGGCACTCAGCAATTTAGTTTGAAGTTGCGAATGCTCGGAGTGAACTATCCCGCCTTTGCTTCCTAACTCCATGTTTTCCCTCAAATGATTCACAAGAGACGTTCCCGGTTTCTCACTCCTATCCTTGATACGACAAAAATACAAAAAACCTGTAGACAGTGATGTAGGAGACAAAACCTCTGGTACTGTGCTACAGGTATGGAATCGTTCGAACCGAATTTCATGGTGTTTTCAACTGACTCAGTCTTCGATACTTTCTTCCAAATTCTTCAGAGCCAATTGGCTCTTTGATTAGCATACAAGATTGATTGTAACGGACTCGTTCCTGTGTCATCACTTGTTATCAGTCAACATACAGTTCAGCATATTACCTACCAATTTGTTCAGTTGTTCATCACTATCCTGTCTTAAGTGCTAACCACTGAGCAAACGGTTCACTGTGAAACACAATATTGGCAAGTTATAAGTTGGCTAGAACGTTTGGGACCGTAGGAGGTAGTTTGCACTTATCAACTGATAATTTTAGTTCCGTGATACCTAGAGTTTGCTGATTCGCTTTACGGCAAAAAACAAATCAGGAAGAACAGCGTATCCTTTTCCCAAAACTAATATAAGTAGGTTATACTTTCTTCCCGTCGAGTCCTGGAAAAACGGTGTACGCGTTGCCACTGCTATATTTTTGTACACTGACGGTACGTGTGCATCGCTTTCATGATAATAACTGCTAAAGTGACTGAAACTCAGAGATATACAGGCTGAATGTATGAAGATAGAACCGACGTTCTAGCCGACTGCATTGGTCCAATTTACTGTCTGCGCAGGTCTGTAAAATACACTTCAAATGTGGTTTAATACGCGACCGCTGTCATAGTTGTCACCTTCGTTATTTCGTGTCGATTTTCCGCACAGCCTAAATATAAGAAACTTGTCTGAGATATTTGCAGTTTCCTGGCGCCACTGTTCCAGTAAGAAACCGACCCAGCTAGGTACTACCGCCTTGTCTGCTCCGTGTACTGGACGTGTCTTTCCGGATTTAAGGTGAATGTTGATGGTATAAATCTGCGCTAATACTGATAACTTCAACAATAACCATGACAACGCAGGCCGGAAGTTTAGTGACTGATTTGTTCAGATTGATATGAGGGACAGAAGTAAAATCAGAACCCAAAGTTGCGAGAAATAGAAGGCGTTTCTCATGAATGGAGACATGTTGACCTTGAAAACTTACGTGTCACCGAAACTAAAGTTCCATATTCATATGAATATAATGGGGACAGTTTTGCTTCACGGATGAGAAACAAAACCACTAGTGTTTGGGGTTTTCAGTCTTGTTCAATTTTGAGGGGGTTTATATTTGCTCCCGCTCACGAGAATCAGTTGGTATTAACAGGTAAACAGACAGGAAATTGGAAGACGAGTTTATGGTGGTGCGAGCCGAATAAATTTATCCAAACACACCTTCAGAGCAATTTTTTCTTGCTATACCGGTTCCCAGATTACCAAACTCAGTTGTGTAACGACCAATAAACGCCCTGATAATTTACACCGGACAATTGATACGATGGGACAAGTAATTCATATTCCTCTTATCTGCTACCGTCTTCTTAAAACTATTGTCCTCAGATCGTACGCAAAGCGACTTGCAGGGATAGTGAGGCCCAATGACGTGAATGCTGCTGTCGATAAATGTGTTGCTCTGTGGAATACTGCCGCTCAACGAGTAAGCCCATTGTCTATTAAATGGAATGTTTTGAAACGTGAGTACCAGTATTTTCTAGAGTTATGGAGCACGTTGTTTCTCTAACTGAGATTTTATAGTAAAATGGTAAAGCTCCACTTATCGAATTTGTAAGCGGCACACAATTTACTCTGTTCACTCGGCTTGAATATTCATAATATATCTCATCCAGATTAATTATATATCAACATTCTACACGCACCGTACCTTCCTTCTAGACAATCTACCGATGATATCATCCAAAATTAGAATTTTTTAAAAGGAGACAATCTGTTTAATTAGGCGATGGCAAACAAGATAACAATGGTAAGTTTTATAGCTTGAAAATGTTTCTGAATAACCATTTACTCGGTTCAACTTTGTAGTTCAACGTTTTTGAAGTTTACTTTGCGTTTTATGCAACCTGATTCTCCAAGTTCTATATATTCTGTGATCGCAAGCAAACGCCGCTCCTTCGATTATTGCACTGATTTGGTTCGAGTAATTGACTAGCTCTCAGGCGCATCCCATATGCTACATATACATATAGTACCTATATATGCCACATATATATACTACATATATATACTATATATACTATATATTCTGTATATATACTACATATACTACATACTCATCTTCCGAACCAAAGTCACCAGGCCAATGCGTTTTAGTGCAACTGTGAGCAGTAGGTGGAGTCCCACACAGCGAGTATTCACACTGTCTGCTATTGAAAAGTTTGATCAATTTTGAGCTGGGTGTTACCAGTATGTCTCCTCGTTATATTCGTCGCTCCTTCTTCTCTGGATCCTGCGGTTGAAACGATTCTACATCGCCTGAAACACGAGGCTTCGTCTGTGCCATTATGCCCCCCCCCACAGTTTCAGCGGGTATATTTATGTTTACGAATGATTTGACTGAAGAAACGATGATTAAATAACTGCTAACGAGTTATCCTGTTGGATACTTTGGTAGAAGCTCCAACACCGTCCAGCACCGGTTACAAAGCCTATCGACGCCACATAACTTGCATTTAGCTGGGGAAAGACCAACTTGACGTAATTCAAGCACAGCTAAAGTATACGCAATAGAGTTGCCTATCCTAAATTGTCTCCTTCCTTGTTAAGTAAACGTTATATGGCTTGGGAACAACAGCTTCCATCCAAGTAACTTAAACCTCATTCAAGTCTTCCTACTGCAATGGTGGCTAACATCAAGATCGTCTGTCATTTCTTTCAAGCGACTCCAGTTCTGTTCCTTCTTTCACAGAAAAATTTGGTAGTCCACAGTAGACTAACAAACTGTCGAAACTTAATCTGTACTGCACAGTTTCGCCCGCAGCAAAAACCTTATTTTAGAAGAACAATTTCCAACTCTCCACAATTCTTCGAACCTTGTGTTAACAGTAATAAACTGGTACTTCCATTCGTTTATGACATCTTTCAGCTTTTACTTAACGTTCTATACGTGGTGCCATCACAAAGACGGATCACAAAAAGCCATCAATCACTCGCGTTTGTACGGAGAGTCCCAGTTATGAAACGGTTTTTCTGGATCTTATTTACACTTCCTGTGAGCACAGAAGAATTTCTGGCACTCACCTGGAGAATTCGCTTGTACGCTCGTTTGCTTATGTCGCATGGTGTGTAATGCCACTGATCAACTGATGTCTTGGGTCATACCCGCTCTAGAATGTTGATTTGTTTTTCTCCATATTCACAGTAAACAACGTCATGCGGACACCAAACTGCCAAACAAATTCTGCAGAAGCTTCGTCTGTTTCTACCTGTTCTTAAATCACTGTACACCGTTTGCGATATAAAAACACTGTCATTAATGTGTTACTCATCTTGAGTTTGTTCCAGTTTTTAACTTACCTCGAATCGCTCGATCAGTCGAGATATCAACTTCGGTGTATTAGTCCCAACTGGCATGTAGTCAATGAAACCAGAGCTGTGCAATTACTGATTATTTTCATAACATGAATTAGGGACTAGATCAAGCAAGGAACACAAGACCAAAGTCTAACTTACTCACAAGCTCCGAGTAGATGGTTACGGTGAAGAACGACCAATGTCCAAAACCCATCAGTGATCTGTTGGTCAGTAGGCAACATGGTGACTGAATTGCTGTTTGTTTACACAAAACTGATAAGATACTGGTATAGTGAGGAGCGGACAACAAGGGCAGTATGTAGAACAAGCGGGTCACTTGCCTGATATATAACAGACAATAATTTCGTGGGATAAATTCACGTGATGAATGCTTGTCACCTTTGTGGAGTCTAACCGACTTAGCGCCATTCTTCCAGAGGTAAGTTCAGTTCCACGTTTCGTTTACTACTTCACCGCGACATGTTCATTTTTCACAGCTATCCTGTCTTTAATTAACAAGATGACTGACGCATCGTTGTTAATGATGATTATGAAGACGCGGTTATGGGTTGTCCTTAATAAAAGTATATTCGGGTCACTAACTTTCTCATAGTCGTGCTCCTCACTAACTGTTCAAGCAATCAACTTTCGCAAGCTACACAACAGTCATAGTCCAAAAAATTCGCAAAGAAACTCAGGTATTCTCGAACAGTACTTTGCTATACTTCTCAAGTAGCTCATTCTTTAGGTTTGATTAATTCAGGGAGTTACTTTTGACTACACTGGAAAGCCTGACATTATGAAATAGTGGTCAATCTTAGTCTGCATTTAGTTTCCGTAAGTTCACTTCGTGTTCTGATGTTTTTGGGGGTAATCGGCGTACGACATTGAATGGGGTACTTTTTACAGTGAATAAGCGGTCCTGCCCTAAGTAACTCGATCGTTCGTTCTGTGCCCTACCGGTTGCGCCATGTAATTCTCGAATTTTTACCGTTACAACCGCCTCATTTATGTGAGAAACGATGACACCACGACATCGTTTGTGTCAAACCCTATCCGGAACACAAACCCTAGCTGCCCTACCACATACCACATACGATGCATTCTAGTTCTTCCGTCATTTGGTTACTTCATTGTCTAAGTTATTTCATCACCTTCTTCGGGTCACGGGGAAGATGATGTGGTGAAGTGCTGAATGCAAGTTTTCAATTAGTATCTTTGCTCATTTCCCACTGCTTCAATGTTTGTGGTGTCGTCCACTTTACAGAATTAATTTATGTTCCGTTCGGAACAGAAGGTCATTAAGGAAAACGGCGTGCACGTCATTCAGTTATCTGCACCGCTTTGTGACTCTTAGCACCTGTCTGACCGAAGTTTGCCAGCAAAGTATTGATCGAGCAATTGATCGAGAGAGTCAGTTGAGGAACAATTTGGAACGGCTGAAGTGAAGCAAACGTTTGTTTTAATTCTTACCATTGAACCTTCTTTAAAACGGTTAAGAACCTTCTATCTATCTATCTGTACTGGGATAGAAAAATTCATTTATACAGAAAGCAGCGTATTCACCGAACCAACCGGTACTTTTTAATCCCTATGGCCTTCTCGGTTTAGCTTATTGCCCTATTTCGTTAAATGAAAGTTAGAAAAATGTCTTATGCTTCTCTCTGAATATCACTGCTCTGTCTGAAACTGTTAAAGAAAATGAGCTTTTCAGGAAACGAAATCAGTCCTCGTTTTTTGCTCACACACCTGTCCTACATCTAAGGTACGTTTGCACAGTCACGCACATCGGGGACTCCAGCTCTGCAATAGCCGTCCAGATATTTCTCTGACGAACAAACGAACACACAATTTGTCTCATTCACTTCAGGTAACAGAAGATTTCAACTAGTGAACATTGTGTCTATGCAAAAGATTTAGCAGCAACACAGATGAAAAATAATGCCTTCCAAGTTCTACACCGTGAATCAACAGCCGACAAATCGACTCTCACCACCCCCCGTTATTTTTGTCTTTGCTGTGCAAATAACTTTTGTAGTAGAGAAACGGTAGGAAGGAATATTTGAGGAACACGACATGGAAACTAGAGGACAGATTAGAGCTGATCTGACTGTTCCTTATAAAACTGTCAGGAAGCTGAGCATTGTTCACACAAGGGATTGGTTGGGCACTCAGGTATGTTTACTCAGTCATGCTTATTATGAGGTCACCGGTGTTTTGGTCAGCACTCTCGTCTTTGAAGTATAAGAACCATAGTTACCTTCAAATGTGATACTAACTTACCTGCTCAGAAATAATGTTTGAAATGGTGCTAATCAAAAAACCAAATGTCCCTCAAACTTACTGCAGCTTTTTTCTGCCCTGGGGAAAAAAGATTAGTTTGCAACAGCCTTAACACTTCTCAGACCATAAGTGTCAATCATCTCAAACAGAATATCGATTGATTAAAACATTAGTTCGGGTGGGACAATTTTACTGGCTGTCCATAGTGTAACAATCAGGTGTCTTAAAACACTTGTCAAACAGGCCAATCCGCGTTGTCGTTTTTCCCGCAAAAGTACCCTAAATTACGAACAAAGAACAGTGCATCCAACCTACTCACGTTGTTTCTACTAACAGCCAGAGTTTTCACAGTATTTTCGACATATCGTTTTGTTTTAGAGATTTTGGGACGACTCAAACGATAATTAGCCGCAAATACATATAACGTACAGTTACCTGAGAGTTCTGGAAGGCTCGTGCGTATGTGGAACATTTAGCGTTGTCGCGATAGAACAAACAGTCAATCACAATTGTTCCGTTCGATTATTACTGGGCAGATGTATGAAATCACTCTCCTGCATAATCCCTTTAACGATGACTGAGCCAGAATAAATACCGCCTTCCGAGAAGCAAATCATTAGAACTGATGGTTCACAGCATAAGTTTGACAACAAACAACAACAAACGACAGTGTTGTGACTATTCGCTATGTGCCACAATTTGTAAGCAGTCATTTCATTGCACTGATAATAGTGAGCATGTTTGCTAAGCTGTCAAGTAGCAATATTTGATGACAACCTGCTCCAAAGACACCGTTTCCGTTTCCGTCTTATCCATTTCAGACTTGATAGGTGCGCAGGTTAGGTAAGCTGCTGATTTTAGAACTTGTAAACATTAGTTACGTGTTCAGAAACATCCGCCTTGAGGTTTGTCACCACTCTGTGCACACAAGTAAATATAAACATTCTCATGTTTTAGCGCGATTTCGAGTGAAATCTGTCTGAGAAAACAAACCAGTGGTAGTTTGTCATAAGATCCCTGTTTCGATTTATTTTGATTCATCCTATCAAGTACACGCTGCACAGAAATAAATTTACGGAAAATGCATAAAATTTTCAATTACGGAGATTGTTTCGCTCAGATCTGGAAGAATTTACGAGTACTAATAAGGCGGTACTGACTTATTAAACGGGTCCTTTGGCACACACAACTGCGACCTCAGTCGTTTAATAGCAAATGCCCTGAGAATGTGAAGTGACCGTGAGGCAGCTACTATCCAGGTTGGCAGAGTATGTGCCCAAGCGGATGTGTGCCGCGTCAGTCAATTAGTTGGAGACTGTGCGGATGAGAGTAAAGGCTATCTACACGAGATTTCAGCTTCATCCGCTACTCGTCACCTGTTGGAGATAAGCCAAAAGATTGGCGGTCCGTCGGCATTCTCAGTCGTATTCATTCACCGAAATGAACGCCTATCTTACTTTACTAAAAAATTTGCTATTGTTCGACTAAAACCCTCATTGCGTTTGGAAAAGTAACCGTTAAATTGCAGATGATGATTGTGAATAATTCAGGCAGTAATGGTTAATTGACCTTTTCAATACGGGTCACTCAGACGGCCCTTCAAACCCAGAAAACCTCAGGAAAGACGATCAAAAAGATTGAAATGTAGACGGTATTGTTTGACGAATCTGCGGTAGAAGTGATGTCTCATCTTAAATGCGGATTGTCCAGCGGGAAGGCGTTCAAAATGGAGCAACCGAACACAAGTACGCAAACGGCAACCAATCAACGAGAAATGTGCTGACTGGAACATTCGGGTGCAGACGGAGATGAAAGCGTGTCACACAATACCATAGAAGAAAAATTCAATGCATGAGTGATGACAGTTGTAAAAAGAAAGAAACCAGACATTTCATTTGCAGTTGTGACATCGAATTCATCGTGGTTGTTTACTGTGCACAACAAAGACAAATGGGGGCGGATTTAGGATCGGTTTTCCGTAAACAATAAAAAAATGGTTCAACGAATTCATCGCTCCACATCACACCAAACTTATGACGACCAACTTATCGGATGTCCTTCAGCAACTTCAACTTGTGCTCCTGCTTTGCACTCGTTCGAAAATTGTTCACTACATAGTTGCATTACTCAGTGTACTGTTTCTGTTGACAACGCACACTGTAGCATACCCTCTTCATTACAAATTTGTGTGGCTCAGTTTTTGTTTATTATAATTAAACCCTACTCAGTGTGGGCATAGTTGGCGGCATCAGATTCGGATTAGCCTGTCACAGTGACCGAAGCCAAAGGACGCCTGCGCTTATCCATCACTGCAACTGGNGGATCTAAACAGCACGCAAGCCTGACCACCACGCCAAGGTAGCAGAACGGGTCAGGTCAGTGTGGGCACAGTGACGTAGTCGTCAACAGCTTGGTCGGAATTCACATCCATTCCGCGTAAGGACGGGTGCAACTGACAACGTTTAACATGAGCGAAACTCAAATACATAGTTTTCCTTTTCGGAAGGGGATGAATGAAAATCTAGTGGTAATATCGCTACAGCTACAGTCCAGCGTGGGTGTTATTAAGTTTATATTGAGGGAATAATCGATACTACGTTTGGTTGCATTACCACAGTTATGTTGGAAATAGATCACACATTCTTTTGTTCAGCCTATAAATTCAGACCGTTAATTCCGTGCCACTGAAAGGTTGTCGCTTTTGTAATATCATTAAGCAAGGCATTTTTGTGAAAGTAAGTATTTTCAGTTGACTCGTCACAAATCAGCTTTGTTTTCCAAACTTTCGTTCCGTTGACCCAAGCGAAACTAACTGTAAACAAATTGTAGGTACGACAATAACATGGCGACTTTGTTTACTAAGCACCACACACGGTTGGCGCATAGCAGTGGAAATTCGTTCGGGAAATAGTGTTAACTGCAAAAGATGCAGACTGACTGATCAGTTTTGAGTGAATAAACGACTGTCCGCCAGAGTTGATACGGAAGCGAAGCACTGTCAATTTCCGCACCATTCAGTGGTAGCCATAAATTGAAGGTCTTCCTAGGAATCAGAATTTCCAGGAGTTCCTGTTGTATACCGTACTTGTCAATGGTGAGATTGCGCAGCGTAATGGTCAAATACCTGTGTTGTGGACGGTAAAAGTTACAGGTGACAAATTGTTGTGAACTTTTCTGCTACTTCGAACAT
Source organism: Paragonimus westermani (assembly GCA_008508345.1). Lineage (NCBI taxonomy): Eukaryota > Metazoa > Platyhelminthes > Trematoda > Plagiorchiida > Troglotrematidae > Paragonimus > Paragonimus westermani. The sequence goes on along the minus strand of QNGE01001798.1, from coordinate 93,583 downwards.
CATTTTTTGTTTGCTGCCCGGCGATGGAACTGCCGTAAAACAGACTGGGACATCAAACGGTTGTGATTTTCTTGCACAGAGAGAGAGAGAAAGGTTGCCACTTCGAACTTCGAAAACAGTTGTCCAACCTAGTCGTTGTCTCCACGGTCAGTGTGACAGTCATGGGGATTGTAAAACCAAGTGGGTCTTTGTTTTTCGTGATATTTTACTCTAAAACTATCAAGATTGCTGATCTTTTCAAGCCGCACTCGCGGGCACTTTTATTCCATTTATCAATGTTTTTAATGTTTTACTAAAGAATGCTTAAGGATGTTTGGGAATCAGTTAGGAAATTCACATGGATCATTCAAAGAAAAGCAAGGAGCTTAGTAGAGGAGTTTACTGAGAAGCACTGTTGTCAGTTGTACTGAAAGTTGCATGGTATAGTTCTATAAGACTCAGTATTATGTATCAGAACGACAAGAATACACCATTCGGCAAGGCAGCGTCCTCCTAACAGGTATGAGTGATAGGTACAGCAGTGGATTATAGTTGGTTTAAATGGGGGAGATTGATGGTAGTGTTTTTTCATTGACTGGGCTTTTCAGTGTTAAACAGTTATCTTTAACTGATGGATTGAAGTTGACTGTGCTTTAAGGTGAATCTGTTATTTCGCCCGGATGAAACATTTTATCGAAAATTAATATCAGCTATCCTAACCAACCATTTGTCATTCTGTATGAACTTACATTCTGCCACTATCTTCGACATTCAAGGCGCCATCGGATTTATCTACATTTAGACGTCCGCAACATTTGGAAGGTCTGAATTGTTTGATACACCAAGTTGCTTCTTTGAACCTGCCGATAGATGTCATGCTGATCGTACTGTACACAGAACTTGGTTAGTCCAAGAACTAGACCATCAACAGGTCGAAAAATTGGTAATTCTCACGAGCTTTGGGTCCGGGCAAAAACAATGATTTCACTGTTTTGAACTTTCATGAAAAACTAACCGCAAATAATTGGAATAACTGCTAGTTGATATTGTGAGTCTCTGGCAACACCAGCCTGAATGACCACAATTAAACTGGAGCTGTCATTTTGCCTTAGAATCGTACACCGGAATTCAAACATTGAGGTTAGACGATACCCATTCTCAAACCGATATGTCAGTTTGATCGGTTTTCTCATGACTTAGATTGAAAAAGCAAAGATGCGAATGTGCTGCGAAGGGACATGATGTGTTAGACCGCAACCTTCTATAAAACCAGTTGATCACATTGCGTATCATGTAATGAATTGACAGCAATATTCAGTCAAGAACGAAATAAATATACAAAGCAGAAAAGCATACTAAAAACCATTAAAACAATCAGTGTTGGAGCTCGCTTCCATTTGATACTTCTCATCACAACGTCGTGGTAACTGTGATTTTTCCACGGTTAGACCACACAATAAGACCATCCCATTCCATACATCATAGTTGGTCGGTTTGGTCTCTTTGTACGGATTGACACAAAACAACCGGTCATTCTAACCGACTTTTGCACTAGTTCACCTCACTACGTACTCCTGTCTAGTGTTGTCTTGACTGGAAATGAACTGAAGCGAAAACAACACATTAACAAAGCAAGGATTAGAAAAACCTCGCTTTTGTAATGCAGACAGTCATGAAATATTTCCGTATTCTTTTACGAAGCTAAAGGACAATTGATCGTGTCGTACCGTGGTTCGATCCCTTGTGCACTGGGGGACTGCCCACATGAGTAGCGATAGACCAATTATTCCAGTGCATGTGACCTAAGAGGAACTTGTCTTCTGCCAGCTCAGTTTACGATTCGTACTGTTCTGCTGCTTGCTTACAAGTCAATTCGTGGGATGCTACTGTTATCCTCCAGTTGTGTTCAAACTGAAGAGGCTGATGAGCTTAACGGCTGTAGTCGGCTGTAATTAGATAGCACAAATCTTCTCAACTTATTCACCGTATGATCATTCAGTCTGGCTTGGCTTCAACAGAAAATATTAAAGAATATTCCAATCGAAAGTGGACAGGGTTTAGCAGCAAAAATCATTTTATGTGGTAAATGGAGAAACTGGCTTACACTAATCACTCAGCCCTAAGGCCATTCAACAAATTCAGAACACACTCCCTGTGAACAGAAGACCCATAAGGAGGCTACTACTGCTGGAATGAACGTCACATTGTTTCCGAAAAACGAATTCAACAGATGAAAAACTGGTCATGACGGCGTAAGGTATCAGCCATAAAACCCGGCTGAGTTGTAGTAAACAATTGTTCCACTTGCAGTTAGTTACGTTTGCAGTCACTTCTCCAACTCCTTGATGCGACGCACCAATTAAGTGACAAGTCTGGTCATATTAAAAAGGTATGCAAACATCAACGATACCATGCTCATCCATTTCAAGCAGCAAATGCTTTGGAACTGTTTAGTCGAGTTGAAACGTTACAAGAGGAACCCACAGCTCGAAGGCTCGTTCATTTATCCCCGACAATCAAGAGAGATATATACCAAAAATAGTAAGTTCAGTATTTCAAAGCCTCTGCCAAATCTTATGGTTCTTGATGCTCAGCTGAGATTAGCGGTGATTGACGTACCTGAAATCATTTAGTACTGATTGCCCCGGTCAAGTGAGACTGGTAATTGTTAATGACAAGGATCACATTTCAGTGCAGTTTTTAATACCGGTGAGTTCCAGCCATCCTGGGATTGACGGTTTTAAGAAAGCCCATATGTACCCCTTCGCTAAATGCTTTATCATATGCGATAAAGCACACAGACCGGATCGCGATCGGCGCAAATCTTTGGGGCTATCACTTCACCGAGTAACCAGTTCCATTCTAGTTCCATGTCGAATTTTGCAACTAAAGCACCATGTTAGTCCTCTTTTACATGTCTATGGTTAACACGCAGGACACAGATACACCCACTTTCGGCGAGGGTGTCTTTTTGGAACAGGAGGGATATTCAACCATAGGTACCTGACGATTATACAGTGGAGTAGATCGAAGATATTCACAAACACAAATTGAAGTACTGGCGGTATTCTGGACTGTCAGACAATGGCATCAACCTCTATCTGGTATTGATTTCATAATTGCTGTGCCTGATCAGGTTGAACAGCATTTAGTTGGTCCAAACGAATCAACTTTTTAAATCAGTGACGGCAATGATATGGCCTTTGCGTCTAGTTCTAACAACCGACGCTTCTAGAACCATTCGTCGTCCTGGTAAACGGATCTCGGGAACAGGTTTTCTGTCACAATATTCTAGTGTTTTGGCCGAAGAGGTTTGCTTTTATGTCATTCCAGGAGCTCCAGTGAGCCCATAGGGTCTGTATTATGGAATTGTTTACGGTAACCAAGGGTTGGTCATCAATAAGCAGGGAGAAACACCCAGAACGGAGAGCACTTGCCCATAGAGTCTGGTACAGTGCCGTGTCGGATAGCTCAGTTGGTCGTTTCATTACCTTCACGAAAGCCCGTGTTAGATGACTTGCACCCAGAGGTGGATAAACTGAAATCTTTTTCTAGATCTATGAGTTGGTGGCCGGGGATAATTAAGGATATCAAGAGCATTGCAGTGAACGGTAATGAGCTTGTCCACAGAATAAAGACGAGACCAAATAACTGGACACCCTTATCAGACGGTGTCCTAATGCGTTATAGTGCACACGCACACGTTATTGTAAAACACCTCTTGTTAACTACTGTACTCTAGCTTCGGTTGATCTGTACTGACGGCAGCCGGATGCGATTACCGAAACTTTACCAATCACATATTTTTTTAAGCAAAACTTTCCATAACTGGCCCAGTCAAATTCTTAGTGAGTGATAATGGGTGGTAATCCCGCCTCATTAAAATGAAAGATTGGCGTGAACATATCAGACATAAACTACGAACAGTGTTGAAGCATCTATGATCCAGTATTGCTGTAGAAAATGTGACAAAAACGCTCAAAAATGTTGAGTTTCATTAATTTCCAAACATCAAATAAATAAAATGTTTCACAAAATCTTTTTAGCTTCAGCGCAGGCTATCGCACAACGAAGAATGGCCCAGTGGTGCTTATTAAACCAAGGTGCCTGACAGAATCATTTCAGTGTGTGTATTCAACTGAGTTGTATTTTCGTGGAAACGATCGCTGGTTGCTAAGTGCTTGTGCTGCATCGGATCAAACGGATTACAGTTTGTGACTTTGCATAGGCCGTCGATTCCATCCTGCCGCAACGCAACCGGTTTGAAGTAGATTACCTTTCCTACAGCTGTTCGAGGTCCACAATTTCGCACGCTACGCTAATACAGTCACATTTACCGCCGCTTCGAGATGACAAATTTCTTCCGGTCGATGTTTCACATCATCCTCAGATGACTTTGTTGGGGGCGAGAAGAATTCACCCACACTGTGTGCACTTACTACGTTGGCCTTGTATGTTTGTGGATGTCGTTCAAATTTGCCCATCTTAGCAAACTGTGCATGATGTTATCGCCCGTTGTTAGATGTGACATTGTTGAAATGATAAACAGAGATAATCTTACCGCCTATTTGTCATTTTTATTCCACAGCATATCTTGTTATTCTGTCACGTTCAATTGGACTAAGTTTCTATTCCACTGCGGCGTATATACCTCGCTTGCGTGACTCATTATTGTCTATAACCTTGCCGAATTGTTTTAAAGTTCACTGTTTTTTTACCGTCATTACGAACGAGTGAAGTTTACTTGATGTGTCGATGTATTAACTTAGTAATTAGAAGTAGCTAATTATATCATCACGTTTTCGTTTCGCGGATCTGTCTGTGGCTGCGTATTTGAGCTTATCGGAGACATTTCGTTGTAAGAGACATGGAGAAATAGTGAGGCAAGTGTGCAGCATTTTATTTAGTACAAGAAAAATTTAAGTTGAAATTTGGGATCATGGCAGAATATCGTTTGGCTTGAAGTTAAAAACTTGTCCGTTGTTTATGCCAATTTAGTACATTCGAGCGGTGAACAGCACAGCCAGCTGACGCAGTTGGATGAAAATGATGTCATCGAAGTAAGGCTGTCAGCAACCGAATATCGTCAGTGTGTAGAGAACAAGGTTGACTGACTAACAACAGTCAGGGAGCAGTTGGGCCTCTAGTTCGTCATACTGATTGTTATAACAGCCAACAACTCTCAACAATGAGCAAGTCTTGTCTGCCAGCGGTCGAAGCAGTAGGAAGCTTTATGAACCCACAACACTTCTGTTGTGTCCGCAAGAGACGCCTGGCCACCAAGTTGGCCTACTGCGCAAACTTCCGTACAGGTCATGTCAAAAACTAAACCACAAACGCGTGCACTCATTTGCACGACAGACATGCAATCACATACATTGGGTGACAGTACGTTAACATTCGCCTTGGTGAAAGTTCTCACACAGCATGTACACACTGTTCGATAGTCTTTTCTTGTCCGTCGTGTTCGGGGCTTGTCCTTTTGCTCCTGAATGTCTCTAGTGTGTAATATACTACCTGTGAGTAGTATACTACTCACAACGAAACTGCCTGTTATACAACACGTCTCCTCCTTCTGAAGTTCCTTGGTTCCTTTGCATTTGTCGACGAATCCTCTCCGATCGACGCGGCGTTTCCTCCCGGATTATTGGTCTTCTGTTTCGTCGTCCTTCTTGATACTATATACTGGTCCTCTTCTGGATATAACCAAATACGGACCTTCTTATTTAGGCAGACGTTTTCTTGATCCTGGCCCGCTGGCACCCGTGTTCCGATGGTCTCGATATTTCACCCGTGCTCCTAGGTTGAACATTCTAGTCTTGCCGAACCTTTGCCTTGCGGATCTCTCCTTTGTGCGTGCTTGCGATGCTTTCAGATTTCGTTGGGCTCTTTCTCTTTCGGTTACCAATTCTTTAGTGGAATCAATGCACTCTGGCCATACCCCAATGTCCTGATCCACCGGAAGTCGAGGGGTTCTACCGTACATCAATTGAAATGGAGATTTCTTCGTGCTCGCCTGCACAGACGCCCGGTAGGCCAATAACACTAGTGGCAACGCAGACTCCCAGTCTCCTCCTTTGGCTGATAACCATTCTTTGACCGTTCGGTTGTTACGCTCAGTTAGGCCATTCGTTTGTGGGTGATACGGCGTCGTTCGGATGCGCTTGATTCCCAGTTGTTGCATGCGTGTTCGAAACTCATCGCTTTCGAAGCATGGTCCCTGATCCGTCAAGATCGCCTTTGGTACACCGTGGTTTGCTACAATGTGCTTCATCACCATATCTCCCACCGTAGATGCTTTCTGATCCGGAACGCCAGTCGCTTCGATCCAACGGGTAAAGTGTTCCGTCATGACCAGAACGTACTGGTTACCGCGGGCGCTCAGTGGAAATGGGCCCATAAGATCCATAGACCAGAGTTCACCGATTTCGGAGACTGGTATTGGCTGTAAGGGCTGTTGGGCTCCCCGATTGTCGCTTTTCAGTAACTGACACTGTTGGCATGCAAGCACGTAAGTTGTCACATCCTCTTTCATTTTCGGCCAATATGCTCTTTGTTGCAACAGATCGTACGTCCTAGTGCATCCGGTGTGTGCCATTTCATGGCAGTCTGCCACCACTTTCCTCCTCAGTTGTCTCGGGATGACTACCACGCACGGGTGCCCAACGCCACGCTGCCATGTCAATACGCCTGCACTGTTTAAGCCAACTCTTTTCCATTGGGATGCGATTATTTTCAGCTCCTCATCCTTAGTATTTGTGGGGATTCTCACGCCTCTTGCCAGAGCTTCAATCACTTTCCGGAGGACCTTATCTTGACGTTGTAGGCGTACTAGCGTTTGTGGGTCCTGCTCCATTATTAAGCCGTTGACTCCAACGGTCACTTTGGGGAGTTCGTCGTCTACTTGTGGTCGAGAAAGAAAATCCGCGACGCAATTGCTCAAACCAGGCACATGGTTGATCGTGAAGTCATATTCCTGTAAACGTAATGCCCATCGGGCTAATTTGCCTCTCGGGTCCCTCGCAGTCATGATCCATTCCAGGGGTTTGTGATCCGTCTCCACGTGGAACTGTTGACCCAACAGGTATGGCCTCCACTTGTCCAGTGCCCAGACGATTGCCAAACATTCCTTTTCAATAGTCGAATATTTCTGCTCCGTTGGAGTCAGGACTCTGCTGGCATACTCGATTACTCCTTCCTTTTGCTTGAGTACTGCCCCAATGCCACGGTCACTGGCATCTGTTGCTACGATGAACGTTTCTTTTGTGTTCGGTAGTTTCAACGTCAGTTGTTGCTCGTTCATCGCTTGTTGCACTCGCTTGAACGCCCTCTGGGCATCGTCGGTCCATTCAAATTTCTTGTCTTTTCGAAGGAGTTCGTACAATGGCGATGCAATGGAGTGAAAATTTTTCACGAACCGACTGTAGTACCCCGCTTGACCCAAAAATTGTCTCAGGGTTCGTTTGGAATTCGGAGCCACGGCCTCTCTAATTGTCAGTATTTTCTCCGGCAGAGGCTTGATTTCACCTTGACCCACCTTGTGTCCCAGTAACACCACCGATGATCGTCCGAGCTGTGACTTATCAGCATTGATCCGCAGTCCTGAGTTCTTAATGCGATTCAAGACAGCATCTATATGGGCAGCATGTTCCGATTCCGTGTTGCTGTATATTACAATATCATCTCCGTATACCGCCACATTATCCAGTCGTTTTACCAGCTGAACCATCAGGCGCCGAAATGTGAACGGTGCCCCGGATAGGCCAAACGGCATGCGCTTGAACTGATACTGTTTTTCGCCTACCGTGAATGCGGTCTTCTCACGATCTGTGGGTTTAATTGGTACTTGCCAGTATCCGGAGCGTAAGTCCAAAACTGTGAACAATTTCGCCTGCTGTAGCTTGTCAAAAATATCAGCGACGGACGGTATTGGTACGACTGTATTCTGTGTTACCTCATTCAGCCGTCTAAAATCCACACAAAAGCGGTACTTCCCGTTGGACTTCTTCACCAGGAGAACAGGCGAGTTGTACGGACTGTTGGCTTCTTCGATAACATCCTCGCTCAGCATGTTCTGTATTTGTCTCCTCAATTCCTCCTCAAGATGAACCGGTATCCTGCGGGGCCCGTGAGGTCGAAATGTTCCGGTTGTTGGTATTTCATGGGCAATCCAGTTGCAAAATCCGTACGGATCATCGTCAGTCGTAAATACTTCCGCGTATTTCTCGACCGTGGACTGGAGCAGGGGGGCTGTGCAACTGGGGGTTTTAACCTTGCGTACTTGGTTGACGCTATCCTTTCGCTGTCCTATGAGCGTCAGGGAGCCATACTTGGTTGACAACTTCTTGAGCTTCAAGTCAATCACGGCATCTGTTGCAGCGAGGAAATCGGCTCCGAGTATCGTTTGCCTGGTTTCTGGGGACACAATGAAACGGTGCTTTACGATATGGCCGCCGATACGTACCCCACATTCTTTCACACCGTCAACCAGTAGACTATGACCTCCAACCGTCTTGATCATCATGGATGTCGGTTCTAGGTTTTGCTTTTCGGCACGAGCAATCAACGAAATAGCTGCCCCTGTATCGACTAAACACTGTTCTACCTCTCCATCAACTTCAACCCTTGTATGTACGGCCCCCTTCTCAATCGCTCCCATTACTAGTCGACCCGCCCAACAAAAAGAACAATCACGAAACACTTTATTTTTAGACCTCTGAGACCGCCGGATTGGGCAATCCTTCTTCCAATGTCCTTTTTTTCCACAGATGAAGCAGCCTCCTGGTTGATCGTTCTTCCGTGCTGCTGTTTTCAGGGCAGCTACATCCGCTGCGAGTTGCTCCATTGCCTTCTGCATTACCTCCAATGTCTTCTTGTCCGTATTGCTGTTTGAATCCACTGAGGCCACGGACATTACTGCCAACTCCCGTGTCACCTTCGCCAGATCGTCAAGGTCCATCGGCCGGGCGACATGGGCAATACGGACTTGGTCGCGAACCTCCATCGGGAGACCTTCAATAAACTGCTCCGTTAACAACTGCCGTCGTGATTCTTGATCCAATCCTGGCAGAGCCCTGTCCAGCAAACCTTGCAGAGTGGTGGCAAACACGGACGGGTCCGCTCCTTGTCCAAGCCTGGCCGCCTTGAACCGCCGCATGGCCTCCTGGCGGTCGGCCGGGCTGTCAAACGCAGCCACCAGCGTCTCCTTCGCAGCGGCCCACTCCATCTTCGCAGGGCCTCTTCGCGCTGCGTCCAGCACCGCCTTCGCCCTGCCCTTCACCAGCGTCCGCAGGGCAGCCAGCTTCCCACGGTCGGTCTTGACTCCGACCACTTCGGCCACGTCCTCCAAGTCCTCCAGGAACGTCCGGACGTCTCCATCTTCGAACGGCTGTGGCCAGGGAATCTTCATCCTCGCGTTCGTCACGGCACCAGTTGTTGTGTCCGCAAAAGACGCTTGGCCAACAAGTTGGTTTATTGCGCAAACTTCCGTATAGGTCATGTCAAAAACTAAACCACAAACGCGTGCACTCATTTGCACGACAGATATGCAATCACATACATTGGGTGACAGTATGTTAACATTCACCTTGTTGAAAGTTCTCACACATCATGTACACACTGTTTCGACAGTCTCTTCTTGTCCGTCGTGTTCGGGGCTTGTCCTTTTGTTCCTGAATGTCTCCAGTGTGTAATATACTACTTGTGAGTAGTATACTACTCACAACGAAACTGCCTGTTATACAAAACTTTTATACAATATCATTCGTGGCCATATCTTCCACTGGTGTCAAAATTCTTCTGATGACAACAATAGTAAACAGCGGAGAGGTGTTACAATGTGGAATTTTGAACAACTACAATAAATAACAGTGGTCCTGGTGCAGAACCACCGGGCACAATTGGTGTTCCTGCGTTATCACACAGAAAGCACAACATTGACAATAAAATTAGGGAAATCGTTCTTGAGATGATTGATTCAGTTAAGGATTAAACACCTCTCGGTGTCACATCAAAAACAATGCGTACATGAGTATATTATTAGTACTTGACTTTTATATCACGATACGATAGACCTGACGTGAAGGAGAGGAAAATGAGACAAATCAATGAAACCTGAACCCCTTTGAATTAAGTTGACTGTAGGTCTAAACTGGAATATCAGTTACGTCTCCTCATTACGTCACCTGGTTATTAAACAAACCTTCCTGCCGATTGTCTGGCATAGGCAAGCTGATCCTTTCTCTACGTCTTTGAACAATAGAATACGATGCCTGCGTAAGATTGTACATAGCGTGAATCAGTGCAACTAAGCGTTATCCTTTTGTAGTTCGCGATGCAGAAAAGATTGGCTAATTTTGCGTGACTAACCTGATTACAAAGAAACCAAGTGACGGAATAACAGTCGCATTGGCGCTCGAACAATTTGTGCCGGAGATCATCTAAATAATTAGTTTTCAGCACACATTCTATAGAGGAGACTCAGAGAATTGCCAGTGTAAAATTCAACAGTTTTGTTTTTGGATTATAGCAACCTAAGCCAAATTAGTATGAAATTAACAGAAATCCGTCACAAGCATTGCTTTTCAGGTCTGCCACCATGTTAGTTACACCTTTTTAAGTAATCATTCGGTTACAACAAACGGCTGTTCAACCACCTATTACAACAGGAATGGGGAACTCATATGCACATGGTTTTCTTTCTCGTACAGTTTTAACTATCAAAAATTTACCCTATCAAACTTTCGCCCGATGACTTCGTGGCTGCTTCATTTGTGATATGTAACGTGCATGGCACATTGCAAAGTGTTGTATTGGTGATTACCTTAAACGATCTCTGTGTCACTGTGAACAATATATATTCGTTTGTTGTCAAAACTTTAGTTAATAATGCATTTTCGTCTGTGACAGTTATATTGTAGCGTTATCTTCGGTGAAACTAGCTGTTCGCAAATTTCAAGCTTCCTTAGAGACCTCATTCATTTAGTTAGAGAAAACATTGCCTTCTAAGTAATTTTAACAGTATTCTTCCATGTATATTTGATCTGTTCAAGCTTTATCGACCATCGGAGGACTTCACATTGACTGACCATCAGGCTCAACCAAGCAGATACCGGGTTTGTTTAGATAAATCCCCCTACCTGTTCGATACCACTTCAACCTTCCTGCGTTCGTAGCTAGCAACCCGCAATTTCACCATAAGAGTCTGGCAGACAAGGTTAGGTTGCAGTTACACCTTTTATTTTCTGGTCAACGGTTGCGTCATCTGCCTCAAGTTTTGTTTCCTTGTTCCCACTTATTCAACTTAGATTACATGACGAACGAGTTCGAATCGAAAGCGTATTTGTTGGAATCACCGAAACAACTATCTTCTCTTTTTGCAATGTGACTGACCAGTGAACTCAGTACTTTCGCCCCACAACCACTATGGCGGCTGAAGGGTATATATATATATCAGTGATGAGTTGAAACTCGAGGTAATATCTACCACACTGGTAATTTAACAAGCACTTCCGAATGCGATAGCATTACATGTCGGTGAAACAAAATGACCTACTCTGATCTCTCTGAGTGCGTTGTTCCGCAATGTGGCGATCACAGCGGTGATTACACATCTATTGTGCTTTGAAATTTTTGCGTTTTTGATCAATGTCTTTCCACCTGTTCATTAGGTTGCTCGCAAAGTAGAACCCAGTCAACTTGAGCAGACCGAATCGAAGCAATTTGCAGCTTCGGTTATAGAATTCTGGAAGAAAACTGAGATACAATTCACAGACTGGTCTTACTCACAATTTACAATTTTCGAAAAGTTAATTTCCTTTAGAAAGCTAAACTTGCTTTCTCTAACTCGGTTACATTCGGGTTTTTACCTTATCAGTTGAATGAGTCTAGAAAATGTTTGTTCTTACGAATACTCCACTTAGTTATGTCTCCTAGACTAAACCAGTACCGTCTGTCTATTAATTAGTACAAAGTAGACTCAAACGTGTGCTAGAGGGGGCTAAGTCAGACCAATATGACGTAAACGACACAAGGTGAATAGAATTGATTTTTGAGAAATACGATTGATAAAATTCATCTCCGTATGCTTAGAAGAAAAAAATAAAAATTCGGCAAACATACTGACAAAGTTTTTTTGGTGATAAAACGAATGAATTCTTTTGGGTTCTGGTAAGCACCAAGAGAAGTAAATTCATTTTTTAAAAATGTTCACAACTTACGATGTTTTAGTTGGCTTAAAATGGTATGCAGAAAATACACGTTTACATATTGATGAATATGCGCGTGTGTAACAACGCAAATCTGTCTAAGGTTTTATGTAGTACACTCTGCGATAAAAGGTGCATGCCGTATTTACACCAAACAGAATTTCTGAAAACCAGAATGTCATCAAAAGTGCACTCGACCTACTTTCACGGGATGATTTGTCATGAAAATTGCGATTACATCTCAACTATGGGTGCCGCTGAAGGCCTATGCACAGAAGATTACTGTGTGAAACAATGATCAGAAACAATGGATTGCGAACAACTGACAATATTATTACCACAAATCTCCGGAGACTTAACGTCATTCGATATTTTGAAAATAAGAAATCTTATGGCCACCTCATAAGACTAGTTTTTTCTTAATACCGAACGGACATCAATTTTTCCTGAAGTGTTCTCAAGAAAACTTGAACGCACACGATAACTTGGAAGCTCTGCGGACATCTTCATTGACACGACAAATTTGTCACATTTAATTTTAACAATTCAATATGTCCACCTTGTACAGTTCTGTCGACAGAGTGCAGTCGGTTACGACTCAACCTCCTTCCGGCTCGCTTCAAACAAACGGTTATTAAGTATTCTGCTCTGTATCGTGGTATTGTGGTATTTCATAAGAACATCATCACAAGTGCACACCTACTGGTTTAGGAAAACTAGCTATTCCAATTATTAGCTAAATCTGATTTATTAACTAGGGTGTTGTATTGCTGGAAAGCTGCAATCTCATGAGGTTGACATAAACAGCAACAAAAATTATCGTTCTGTTCTGAGCGGTCTTCTAACCGTCCAATGCGGCCAGCTGACTAAAACCGAAGGCTGCAAATGTCTTCCATACGATTGGTGAATGTGCGTGATTTACACGTCAACTGGTGCACAACTCCTCGTTCTGAATATTGTGTCAGAACTGATCCAAAGTTTAAGACTTTTTCAATTTCACTTGTGTCTCAGTCAGCACTGAAGCAAACTAGATGTAAACGATGAGTTCAACAAACATTGCTTATGATTCGTATAAACGAATGGATTATGTATCGTCGCTTTAGCGAACTTGTTATATCACTTCAACCGTGGAGCGGTGACTGAAATCCACAGTAAACTTTTGCGAAGAAGTAGAACATAACTGTTGGTCGCTGATTTCGATCACATCACGACACCCTAACCGTTTGATTTCATTCTTGCTCATCTTGATGCGGATATCTTAGAGTAGTTCGTCCACTTTTGGATCGTTATCAATGTAATGCACCAACTGCAATAGGACCTACGCAACGTCTTAGGTCTGTTTTCAGAAGCAGCGGAGGTTTTGCTTGCCATTTAGCCATGTGCCAAGGAATCGGTCCCAAAGCACCACAGAAACGTAACAAGTCAAGTGTTGGAATTCACGTAATCAGCGAAAATTGAAAAAGACTGGTTCGTGAATATGAGATATACAAAAGGTGGGCACGCCTTACGGTGTTTAACCATATCAAAAAATCAAGAATGGCACAGTAGAACTTGGCCTTTGGCCAGAAGTGTATTTACTCCAAAACTAAAGGTAATCCGGCAGGCCAGTATTTGTATATAAAAAGATGTGGTTCAGTTTGAAGAGTCCTTCTCAACTCAGTGCACAAGAAGTGATACCGATCAATCAGAAGGCGAAGATGAAATGTGCCCCCAAACAGTTCCTGTGCAAGTTGGAGTGCGGAAAATGAAATTTGAAATTACATAAAAGTTTTCGAAAAAATCTCTAAGAATAAGCCGGTGTTGGGAAAACAGTCTTCCCATGACACATGATAGGTTTCTTCGAGTATATCTTTCTTAAATTTGTGCACGATTCTTTTTCTATGAAGACCACTCAAACAGAATTTCGTCTAAGACATTTTCTTAGCACCTGTTTGTTTTCTACCGGAAAATGTCTGTTCAAGTGACTACGGAATTTTATTGCGTGTTGTACCGAGGAAGAAGAAACTCAAAATGTTGTTGCGCACCGACGAGGATGATGAACTGTTGAAAGTGGATTTCTTTACCAAGCGGTCTTCTGTTCAATTTATTGTTTGTCTTCACATACTTGGGACCCGCGCTCAGGTCATGGCCCAATTTCAAGGCCGGTTTAAAGTTGTTATTCCTGCGGCTTGTGACTTGTCAGCGTGTCGTGTTTTGGTTCGGCTTGATATTTGCACTTAGATGGTCTGGTTGTTTGTTTCTGCAACAGTACTGGTTTTATAGATCTGTTGACTTTAAGGTGTGCGGCTCTCGAACCTGTGCGTAAATATTACAATTTGGCTTTTGTCTTTGGTGGTCAGTGTTTTTGCTTTTGTGTGTGTATGTCTGTGTGTCACACGCTGCATTGCGGTAAAGGCTTTTTAGCTTGAACCACTGTCCCATCTTAGTCTGGGGATCCTAACAGTATCGAATGCCCATGTAAACTATGATGTCATAACGTAAACCAGATACCATACTGCATCAGCCATCGTGCCAAACGCACTGCGCTATTGACCATCCCAGCACGAAGTCTGCGGAAGACCATATTCACTCAGGTCTCAGTAACGCAAAACCCAACGTAAGAAACATCCGAAGGTGCAAGACGTTCTCCATTGGAACGTGGGCCATGCACGTGCTGCTGGGTCGACGCTGCTTTACAGGGCGGCCAGAGCACCAGACCGCACTGGTCGCAAGGGAACTGAGCCTCTGTGACATCGATTTAGCAGCCTTGAGCAAGATAAGACCTCCAGACCAACGTAGGCTCCAAGCAGCGGGTGCTGGGTACACCTTCTACTGGATAGATTACTGGCGAGTGACGCTGGGGAGCACAGTGCCTACCTAGCAGACTCTGACCACATCAGTGATTTGATTATAGACGACCCGCACAGCATCGACCCTCAAATCCTGTCGATGCGCCTGCGACTCGGTCAAGGTAAGTATGTTACGTCTGTTAATGTTTATCGTCCGACAGCGTGTTACACTGATAATAAAAAGGAACAGTTCTATGGTCAACTGTCTGCAATATACTGGTTGGTCCCGTTGAGTGACCGACTGTTTATTCCGGGTGATTCAGACTCTCGAGTTGGATTCGACTGAGTAGACTGGCCGGCAATCACCAGACCATACCGTATTGGTTCAGTTAACGGAATGATGATCGTTTGCTCCACTCGTGTGATACTCACGAATTGACTAGTATAAACACCCGAACCCAGTGAATGCGAGCGACATCATGACGTGGATGTGCCGACGAATCGGTCACCACCAGTCGGAGGATTATAGGTTTTTAAGGCAGCGTGACATTCGTGATGTGCCTATCACGCGGAGCCAAATGTAGCACCGGTCGTAGGATCGTTAATACCAAGTTTTCATCCATGTATGCGAGTCTGTTTATCGTAGATCCTCCGGACTGCCGCAGAAACGATTGCGGAATTCGAATACAAAAGCTGCTCTTCAGCCTGCGTTTTCCACTCGTCCGAAAGTCGCTTCCTTATCCGCTTTAATGGTACCTTTGTTTAAATATAATGTCAGAAAACAGTGCCTCCGGGGAATTAGTCTGCTGAGCAGCTCAGGCAAGGTGCTTGAAATAATCATCCTGAACCGACTGATTGGGAGCTTTTTAGAGGGCATTATTTCTGGGGAGCAGTGTGGATTCCGGGAGAGCCGCAGTAGGATCAACCTGCTCTGTGTTATTCGACAGATTTGGGAAAACTGCCGGGAAAGAAACCAGCACCTGTATGCTCTTTTCGTGTGTTTCATCAGGAACTCTGATTCCGTGAGCCGCGTGGCGTTTTGGAGAATGCTTGGTAAGTTCGTCAATCTGGTTAGAATGTTGCATGTGGGCATGAAAGCTTAAATAAAATCGTGTGGATTGCTCCGTGATGTTTGCGACATTGTCACTGATGTAAAGCGGAGTTTTGTCCTAGAACCAACTCTACTAAGTTTTATTTGACTACTATTTTGATAATTGTTCTCCAGGGTCCGTGGAAGAACGGCGTTTAGTACCGGATAGATATGCATCTACTGAATATTTGATGTTCGAGCGCCTCAAACGGCAACCTACCTCAACGATATGCTTGCTTTTGTTTGCAGATGGGAGCGCGCCGTTTGCACACAGTGGAGACAAACAACATTGGCTGGCCATGACTTTCGCTGCCGCAGCGTTTAAGTTTGAAGTGGATACAAACACAGGTGTGACATTTCGTTTCTTCCGACCTTCTCCTGGTGGAGGCGCTCTCCCTGCGTCTGCGCTTGAAATTTGCATCAATGGAGATATTGTCCACAGCGCGAACATCTACTATGTGGGAAGCAAGTTGACCACAGATTTGTCCGCGGACCACAAGTTTTGAGCTCGTGTGCAAAAATGTCAGTGTTGTTTTCGGACGTCTTGAAAGCCGTGTATGGAATAACCACAACCTGAACCTAATCACTGAGCTACTCGTCTACCGTTCACTTGTGCTGTCTGTACTGGTGTACGAAAGTGAAGCGTAGAAACTGTACCAGCGGAAATTGCACTATCTGAGCCGTTTTCATTCGTAGTGTACAGGACGCATTTTAGATATTCGGTCGTCAGACATGGTTATGAACACTGAGTTGTTACGGTCAGCGGATATGGACGGAATGATAGTCATGCTGATACTCAATCAACTTCGTTGGCTAGGTCATATCCGTTGAGCAGATGATTACAGTATTCCAATGCAGCTGCTGTATTAGCAAGCGAAATAAATTTAACCATCCCTGGTCTTCAAAAACTGGGAACCCAGGATGTTATCCAGGTAAGTTTTCCATGTTGTTGCATTGATTTCAGATTTCTGAAAGACAGCTTTGAGCCGGACGGTCCGGAGAAGTACGATCTGGACGGATATTTTACGGTTCAGTGAGAAACGAGTGCGCGGTAGTGATCGGAAGCGTGCATTATGCTAGGGAACCGTCGGTGCTGTAGATTATGGTAACATGACCATATGGATTCGCGATCTGTGTGGCCGTGAATCCGCTGGCCTCCTGTGATTGGTAGATCATCAGCCTACTCCCAGTACACTGTTGGTACAGGAACAACTGGTAAGTGAGACTCATGTGGGTTATATCGGTCATACCCTTTCTTTCCCTTGTTCATTGTTTGGAATTCGCTCCTCTTTCCAGAAATCTGGGTGACTGTGGCCTTCTACCCTTCTTTTCCTACAGGTTGGCTGGTGTACTGTATGGTGAGTATTTTTTTCCGTTTTATTCCAATCCAACCTTCCTCCATATCCTCTATAAAGTATCTTGTGTTCCTCTGATGAGCAACTTCGTACACTACACTTTCAATATTTTTCTTTCCCGTATAGATCTCACTGGTAAAGTTCCTGTATGTAGTTTCCGAGAGATGAGGGTTTAACTTTCCTACCCGCCTGTCATTCGGCTAACGAACGCTGGTCGACTGAACACCAAGCCCTCACTCACATGTCTATTGGTCATATTCTTCCGGGTTAACGTTGAATACGTGGTGTGTGAGTGGAGCTACAAATGCTGTAGCTTGAGCCACTGTTGATGAGTGTTATGCGCACGTGCTCTTCCGCTTCAACTGTTGTATTAAACCATTCCCTAAAGGAGGCCACTAATCATATATGCGAACATCAAGACCAAGCCAAGCACGATGTATCTAAGTTATCGTATAGAAAAATATATCGATGCGAATACCATCTGAATGGCTGTATATGTACATTTCGGCCTGATACACAGTGTTGGTCGATTTGAACGATATCTAACTTGGAAAATCATATTCCACTAAGGAGACGTTGAAATAATTGTGTCATCTAATTTTAGGGCATCTTTTATGTAGAAGACAAACGAATGAAACGGTGTTATTCGCTGGATGAATGACAAGAGTGTTCTGGTTGTCTGCATCGTAAAAACAACCTAACAGACAGGGTGCCACAAAACGTGTGAGTGATTAGGATGAATAAAGAGACACTCCTGTACAATCAGGAGAGAGATTGTACTTCTGTTTGCAACCGCATTTCTATTCCGAATTTGTTTTTTTTTTGGCAACAGCAAAAACAGCCTTTGAACATCGGGAGACGACATATCAGACTTGTAACGGTCACATGAAGCCTTCGTCCAATAGGTGAATACGCGTCACGAGCAGTATTTTCTTAAACACGCTTCCAGTTTGATCTGTTGCAAGAAGAAGATGAACCATATATTCCGGAACGTAGTCTTCTTCTCTCTGGTGGTAAAGTGCTAAGTTCAAATTAACTTAAGTCATTTCAACGGCTTAGCGGTTTTTGTATGCCCTAGATACTTTAACATTGCAGTTGTGCTTTAAAGTGCGTCGTTTATTTGCATGAAAACCAGTGAAATGTTGCCTGCTACAACTGAATACCTCACTCTGAATAAAGTCATGTGGGTCTGCCATATATGAACGTTTCTCATCAAAACTGTTAATGCCAAGCTACAGCAAGGCAATTGTACGAGCGAATGAGGGGAGGCTTCATCAATAGTAAAGAAAATCTCAGGAACAATCTGAAGCATTTATAACTGGGTCGGTCAGAGGTACTTCCGAAAAACCCAGTTATCCGCATAGCAGTTAGTTTAAAGAAATTGATATTAGTGAGGTGAAAAATTCAGATACAGATTGTTTCTCATTTTTGGCAGGCAAGCGGTGTGCTGTCCTATAAATCAGAAATGTTTGAGTCGTTTTTGCAACAGTTCAGACGCAAAATTGTTATTTCCAATCGATTATATTTCCGCTGTACAGTTTCAGACGACAAGACACTGTCAAACGGGTTTGCCTCACTTTGTTGCAAAGAGGAATCAATCGCTTTTCTGTCAATTCTTCTGACAGTTTCTTCCGTATTTACCGTTTCAACATGGGGATCTTTAATCATCACTGATGATATGCACACTATTTGACAGTCTTTTTTGCTACTCATTTCTGACTAAACCTTATGGGAAATCAGAGAAGGTTCAATTATTTCAATGCGTCTTTTGATCGAAGAACAAGGGAAGTCAAACATCGCTAACATAAGTGTTGGTCAAAGAGGCTCGTTTGTAAAGAACGCAACTCATAGGTGAATTTTGTGTTGTTGCGAATTAACTGCATACGTATTAATGTTGTGCACATTTCCGGCTAAATAACAAATTTGTAAGTTCTCTCACTGTGTCGTCTTTACCACTTAGAAAGTAGTTCTGGGCTTGAGCTAAAGCAGTCTGCGATTACCGTTGTGTACTTCAAAATCCCACACTATGTACCGCGACAGTAATTATTTGGGATGGGTTTTCACATTTTGAAAACCTGTATATTCACCTAATTCCACGGGTTATACAGGTTCACTTAGAGCGTTTGCAGATTAGATTTTTATGCGCAAATATTTAAAAGAACAAACAGAACACTATACATTTGCGCTGTTATTGTCAACCGTGTTTTTTGAAAATCCAATATTTCTCAGTTCACCTGTTTCACTTCCATATGCCTCTTTGAAACTCCTTTTGCTATGGCATGTTCAACCGGTCAAATTTGAAGTTGCAACAACAACGAAGTTTGACGGGTTAACAAGAGAAGAAGATATAATTATTTGTAAATGTATACTCTAACTTCAAACCCAAGGTGCACGATGCAATTTCGGTGGTCAACCGCAAATTCAACTAATGGATCATTAAATTATAGGTCGTCAACACAAAAAGTTTTACTAAGTGAACCGTTCTTTCAACCAGGTGGATGACCTCATTAACAGCCTAAAGACTTGAAAGCTGCGGTGAATAAACAACTAGTTGTGTTAAGCAATGTCAACAGCGTTGGAAATTAGGCTAGTCACTAACAGAGGCAGCCAGAAAAGCAGCTCCCTATGCCAAAATACGAACTTTGCAATATGTCAGTCTAATCACACCGTGTTCAACCTATGAATAGGTGTCTTAAGGTCACTAACATCCTAGACTTGCGTGCCAGCTTCAAAATGTTAACTGTCATAAATGTTGTAGGAAAGACCACATCCAAGCTCTCTGCCGTCATCTGAAGACATATTCAGGTGACATTAATATGGAAGAGCAGAGACACTCACCTAACCTTCAGTTCATTGTCCTTACTATGAATTATCTAAATATGATCGATTCTGAGCGTCATATAACGCAAACTCCTTAAAAACGGAAGACCTAATATTGGTTTTCCTTTGATGACAACGATAGCAGTTCTCTTAACTGCTTTACTGGGCGTGTACCGTTTGTTGGCAATTGTGTTATCTCATTCACAGATGCACAGTCTAATGCTTGTAAGTGTCCAGTGTTTTAGCTGATTCCGACCTGTTTACTATTGACATTAAAGGAGTGAAGATTTTGAAATCATATTTTGTTGTTTGTCGAATCATCTGCGAATGATCGATCTGTACGAAATTGTCCGTGCTAAACCTTTTAAGTTGAATGTGAAGAAAATACTGAATTCAACGGAATTCTTCACATAGACGGATCCGACTGTAACGCCTTAAGACGTAACGACCGGACACCAGGAATGCGAAATGATCCTTGTTTTGCTATAACCAATCTTTTTAACCATAAATTTTCCTGACACAGAAACCAGGAGGCAAACACTACCGGTTTGCTGTGGTGAAATGCTTTCTGAAATTTGAACCTAAAGATACACATCTACAAAATCCTTTTAAAAGCAAGGCCAGTTTTCTCACCACAATATGTCTTTATGTAAACTTTTGGAATATAATTTTTAAACCTTCGAATTATGCGTTCGCACAACAGCTTTCAAAAACGCAATAAACATAGTCCCTGAGAGCCTTGAAAGCGTTGTATTTTGTTAAGCTGTATTCGTTTTACGCGGTTCCATCCTGAGTTTTCAGAATGACAGATGACCAACATTATTTAGGACATTTATTTCACACCATCCGACCGCTAGTCCCGGAAAGTGCTTTGTGTGATACAAATTTTTCCTGTCTCGGATACATGGTTGATGACGCGGTGGTTAGACCCGATTCTGAGAGATTTCGCACTCTGTTTGATGTTGCCACTCCGAAGAGTGCTAGTCAGTTAAGTTCACTCATGGGTTCATTCCACAATTACTGCAGTTCCATTCAAAGCTTTGCCAAAGAATCAAAACCCCTTTTAATGATTACTTCCCCAACGAAATGTTGTGGCTTAAAGTGCACGAAAACATATTGTATCTTTCTCCTATCTTTCTCACTAAAACTGCCGTTGTATGAACTCTACCTTGTAAACTGCTTTCTACCGCAGTTACCGGTGCGTCTTCCACGACCATGCACTATACTACAACGAGATGTACAACCATTTTTGTGTATTTAGCGATTTCCTAGTCAGTCACTGCGTAAATTTAATCAGGCTCCAACAGAAGCGCTCTCTGTGACTCGTCTTCACACACACCCTTTGATTTCCTATTTTATGGTCACATCTAACCATGTGGCACCAAAGTTTGACTACCACTTCCTTGAACAGCTGATTAAATCCTTTTCAGCCATGGTTTTACGGAGAGACACTGCCATCTCAGCATATTCTTATGATATCCAGCATCGATTGTCCTAGCTCACACACAACACTCGTCTTCGTCTGCGGACTCAAGTACTATACAGAGTCTACAAATTTTGTTTTTTTAACCAGTAAGCAGGGCGAATGTGAGTTCCAGTGTGTCCCATTGAGTTGTCTTAGCCATACATGAAGGATGAAATGTAGCCACAAAACGCCCTTTTTTACTGGAAACGTATGCTTGTCACAGACAGATGTTTAATTCCCTCTAACAATATTTTATGAAATACCGACAAGATTAGTTACCAACACGTCAAGATTTGCATTCTGATCATCTTCCTGTGGGACGAATGGAGCCACTGATATTTTAACATACCGCTGACAAGAGAATGATGATCATATCGCCCATACAAATGTTTTTGTCTTATGTGTACAAAAAGGTTATTTCAAGTCATCCATTATAGGTTCCGTGATTGATATCGTGTGAAATTGGGTAGGGGATACATAGGGCTTATTGTGGTGCTTTTCTGAACAAGCACCGGGTATAAGTCAAAAGTAACTTTTTCTCATGATAGCCTGAGATCAACTTTACGAATCCAGCATATGCTGATTTTACAACCATGAAAAGGCTTCAGCACAGAACTAGCCCTTTGAACATTAGATACGGTAAGCGGTAGTAATTTCATCACATCTTTTGAGTGCAATCAGACATTTCCAATCAACCAGTGAAACTGGAACTTCATGCCTACTGTGAAAACTGTTATGTTTGATAAAGCCAAATATATATAACAGGAGATTTATTCCGCAATGACGTTTTGATTACACCTCACTAGATAGTATTGCGAAACTAACATACATAGTATACAGTAAAAGCAAACAGCAAAGTAAAATCAACCAAATCATGTCTGAGACTGCCAGTCCAGTGAACAAAGAGGAAACGGTAAGATACAAATGGAGTGCACTCGTACATAAGAAACATGATATTAGTGTGATTAACACACTGATAAAAACAGAGGAGTAAAACAGATTAGAGAAAAATAAGGAAAGTTCATTGGTTGTTGGATTCTGTAAAGATTCCATCAGTCTAGGAAGTCCGGTTTGGAAGGAAAACGAAAATGCACTTGAAATAAGGAGTAACAGCTACAACATTGGCAACATAGCGAAAGGCCAATCGCCAAGAGTATCTGGGTGCACAGACTGTTATTTAGTCAATGTATCGAGGCGGCTTCCGCAATGTTCAGTGTCTATTTTAGTTTGGGCCTAAGGAGTCTTGTGTTGTTTCGCATGATCAAGGTGTTGATAACTTTTGGATGTAGTCAGTGAATGCAGGTCATACGACAAGTTCAGAAAGTCCAGTGAACCTAATCGGACAAGCCGTTTTGAAAAAAACTTTGTGTTTAAGCTGATTACTGCTGAGGTTTTTTACTCGACCCGGCGCAGAACTTCGACTTTTCGATGAAACAGTGCGGAATAAGATTGTTGCACTTATATGCCGATTAATCAATTTGACTGATGGTTCTGTGTTCCACAGACATATTGATCATTTAGTATTTAATTCATCCGACACTAAATGTATGCGATGTAATCCAAAAATTCTCTTGTCGAATCTGTTGCAGGTTTGAAATCAGTCAATCAGGAGGTGCCAGCAATTGAACCAGTGAAGTCGTGAACCTCCCAGAATTTGAAGAACTGACTTTTTCGCTATAATGAAGAAGGCTCATTTGAACCCTGGCGGATGTGATGATTGTAACTTGTAAGTGAGTTGTGTTGTGGTTTAAATGCCCCTGCGATTAAGCTTTGTGGTTGCGTACACACTAGTTCTAGACCCGAACTAAGTAGGTCTGCGATTAACATCGTCTATTTCAAACGACCACAATATAACCGCTTCTCCCCAGGGTTGTTTGAACAAAAGCAAATTTATGTTTCGTCGTACGCTGACTTCTTTCTCCACAATGTGGACGAGGTCCAGTCCACAATATCATCATCTTGCAGACAGTCGTCCCGCAATTTTTTTAGTTTTCATTCTTAATCAGACAATGGAATTGACGGTGCGGTTCACTTTTGAGTACATATTAAAGATGATTAATGGACCGAGTTCAGTACTACATGAAAGTCACGAAATGGTTTGAACTGGGGCATACTTATTTAAACATTGTCAGAAAGCAGGAATACACTGATTTAGGCTGCAATACTTTAGTTGTATGTGTAATATATATCTTTATTTTGCAATCACTGTTTAGATTGGAAATCATCCACACTTGCGCTGCCGCATTCCTGTAGACCTTTCAGTTCGATTTTTCTAAGAGAATCACCAGACTCAAGTTTCTCTTTTCTTATGGCGCGATCACAATCAGCTTTGGGCATCCTGCCGCGCTTCTATGAGGCAATCGCCTTCGCCATCGCATCGCTGATCTCACAAAAAGCACGACCGAATCATCGATTATAAAAGCTCAGCCACTATTTCCATCAAGTAATGCTTAGACGGTTTGATCGCCTCGAAATAATACGCATTGTTTGTCTCGTCAACTCCAATCCATGGTCCTATGACTAGCACTTTTCTTCAAGTTGAGATTACAGAAATCGTTAACATTTCAGTGGTAATTTTTCTACTAGTGAGTAGTAGGAGATTTTCGTTTATATGCTAATTTAACATCACCCACAGTTGGTCGTAGTTGTCGCATTTCAGTGAGCTGTCTCCCACCGACAGAATGTGGCTGAGGGTTTACACATGATAAGCCGCCTGCACACAACATGGAATCAACAGAGCAATGGAAACCACGGTTACGTCATGAATGCGTTGTTAGATTTATCGTCCTACCGTGGCAACGGGTGACGAACCTTAACGGTAACAAAACCTAAGTATATTGTTTTTTTTCAACGGAAGCTAACTGAAAAGTCTATTGGACTGTGATCACTTGTGGGAGATGTTCATTCTATGTAGGAGAAAAATTTCTGACAGACGATACGAAACTGTGATATAATCGCTTCATACCTGAAAAAGGAATTGGACTTAATTGTATCACCATGATTCTTTGCAGAACAATAATCATCGGTTAAACAGTGCAAGCTGAATCGTCCGTTTGGGTGAACCTAGCCGATTGCAGCTGACGGAACCTGGAAGACACATCAGGGCTGGGTGTCTTTTGATGGATAATGTAGTGATGAGACAGTTCTTTCTGAAAGAAATCTGAATTTCCAATAAAACCTATGCGTCCACTGCTCATATACTTTCGCTGTACTATCATACGCATTGTGGAGAAACGTATTCGGTTTTTCTGCATTAATTACAACCATTGTTGATGTCTCTCACTCGTTTCTTTATAATTTAGCACTTCAGGCATGTTAATTTACTCCCTACAGATCTAATTTTCGAAAACTGCTGTTTAATATGCTATCTCACTTCATCAGTTTAATAAGAGATGTTTGTAGAGCATGTTCCGCGTTGAAAACAATTGTATCCATGTTAGTCGTCTTAGAAGTTGGTTACTGGCAGAGGCAGTATCTCTGGGAAACGATAACCCGCAAATCATATTTGTGCATAGAACACACTGTGAAACAGTTGGCTATCGAAGTTATGATACAGTTATGATGCACTACTGAACGTTATACACTGTTGTGCTTTGACACTGGTGGTATGAAATCTTACGTAAACAGGTGGCCGGCACTAACGGTGCGGGATTTGGGCAGTCATAACCATAAGCCAAATCATTTTACAGACGTTTCTTCTGAAATCAGAACATCACGGTGGCGTTGTGTGTTGAGGACGAGGACAGCACATGGCTTTTTATACACAAAACTAGCATAAGTGGTACGAACTTCGACAACACATCGAACAAAATTCTGATTCACATACGACAATGGCTAAGCGACACCACAGTTTCTAACGGCAAGTTCATACACATAGGCACGCAACCCAACGTTTTCTCTCACTTCTTTCCCTAGTCAATTCAACACCTCATTGTGTGTCTCCGGTTGATAACTCATGCATATTGTACGATGATCTTTTGCCCTCACCATAGTGGTAGTTGTTTTTGTTTATGTCGATGATCCACATTTTTAAGGGAATCAGGTGCGTTGAACACAGGTTTTCACCAACGCTACATGAAGAAAACGGTCAGCGGATGCATGAACTCTACCTGTTAATCAGGTTGCACATTCTCAAGACAACAACGTATGATGTAGTATAAACAACAGGTGAAAAACATCAACAACTTGAAGAAAACAACCCCAAAAACATGAGCGAATATTGCTTCCACAATTCGTGTGTTCAGAATAAACCATTGAATGGTTGCTTGCGTGAAATGATCGTTCTTCTTATGTCTCCTGTAAGCGATGATTCCTTCTTGGTTTGGCACATTTTTGTGACCAGGGTTTGATGTTTTATTCGGATGCGCATCGCTTAGCGCACCACGTCAGTAATACAGAAACATTTACCCTTTGATTACCTCCCATATTTATTATTGATGAATTTCATGATATTACAGAATACTCCGAGCATGACGCCACAATGTGGCAGAACTTTCCGCCAAAAATTCTTTTACCTTATCCGTGCGGAAAGTTCCCATCTAAAACTTTATCTGACACAGCTCACCCACTTGATTAAGATATTCTGCCAAATCCGGATATATACATCTGCTTTCACGCACCCTTCCCCATTGTTCTTTCGACTGTTTGCTTGAATTTAACATGAAACTGAAGTACTTGCGCCCGCCCAGCTAATGCGGGTTGCGGCTCTCTGCTAAATTTTCTGAGTTGTAGTAGGATTGTCACAATTATGTGACTCACTCCTGTAAAGTCTGTCACTCGCTGAAGTTACGTATCGAGAATCAATGAAAACAATTATTGACCACTGTTGATGCACAAACAACTGTTTCGTTATCACATCGAAAAAAACGCAATTCACCACGCAGTGGATGATGACTATTTTTACCCCAGCCTAGTAGTTGAGCCCACAGTTGAATGACAATCCGTCACCCTCACGAACCGAGGTATTCCAAATCAATCACTCGTAACTATGAGTATCATAGTGGGTGGACTAATTGTTTCGGTTTCGTTTATGGGCACAAATTGTGTTGAGTGGAAATTTGAACTGAATTGTTTCGGATATACTTGGAACAGACTCACGAGACTGCTGTTGTTACAAAAGCTGAGACCAGACAATGTCTTCGTAATGCCGACCATTTGATTGTAAAATACAATTTAAGGACAGTTTCAGATACCCAGCTATCTGCGATGTCTTTAAGCGGTACGGTTTCTATTCCCTTGTGTGTGCGGTTCACGACATAAGACCCGTAGAACACGCGGTTCAGTATGAAACGCAGCGAGATAAGCAAACAATTAATGTGTGCAACAAAATTTCAGCTACCTTTATCTGGCAAAATGAGTACACACCAAGAAATTCCGTTTTAACATGTGAATGAATGTACTGAGGCGCTCCATTCATCTGAATATGGTCATAAAAGGCAATACATTGTTCCCACCAGTAACTTTTGGTCTGAGAAAGCGTTTGTAACCTTTCATATGGTGCCATCCTCCCCCATAACGTATTCTGTATTGACCCCCTTTCGGTCAATTAAAGCTGACAAGAACAAACGAACGACAAATTAGTACCTATATGGCGAGCCATACACTAATTTACTCTTTCTTGTAGGGCTGCCGGTTTGATATTTACATCGCAGAGAACTTTGCAGGGATCTGCCTAGTGAATGCGATACTCGTGGTGAACAAAACGCAACGTGACTCACGGCATCTCTGCTATTCACCTATATAAGTTAGCACACATGTCGGGAGAGGAGGCTACTACAAGTTGAGATGCAGGTCACTATGTACACGTTACCACATCAAGTGCATGTGTGCTCGTTATAACTAGGTTTTCCACTGAACGGTTGTTGGAAAGTCGCTACTTTCCGGAACAGAATCAAAAGCAGACCATGTAGCGCAAAGCAAATATCAGTCTATTGAGTTTTTGCTGATTATTTTATACACAAGGCGCGCCCACAAAATGACGAATTACAATTGGTTTTCTTAATAATCTGCTCGGCTCTGTCTGTAGCTCGTTGGTTTTAGCACGTGACCCACTTAAACTGCTTGTTGTACTCTGATGCTGGTTATGTGAACAACCGATGGTACGGCAAACGTGCAATCGTGAGTAGACGCCGCGCTGACAGGGTAATCTGCTCGTGTTGTCGAAAGCGATCGACCGTAGTCTTCTGCAAATCGCCGATCGGCTTCGTATCGACGCTTTCAACCAATCCAATCCCTTTAGAGCATTGCTCTTTGTAAACAAACTCAGACCTTAGTCCACATTACGCAGATGTTTTCAGGCTATCTCAAGCAGACTCCATTTCGTCATGTCAACACCTAGAGGATACCTTATTTACAGTAAATATGTAACTAAGTCAGCTAATCACCTGTGAATGCTGCATCCAGTCTAGCCTCGCGGGTAGACGTTTTCACTGAACATGTAAAATAACCCATATCTTGAGACACTCCTCTATATGCAATAAAGGATGGTCTTCCGCCGATCACCACAGCACCCAAACTTCGGCATTCATTCTCTTTTCTCCAGAGACACGTATACTTTCACTGGTATTAGTAGCAACAACATCAACAATGTCGACAAGAACGCCAAAAACAGCGAAAACGGTTTGAAAGCAGCGCCTTTGGACGGCTTACTGTAAACAATATGTCCATTGCCGACAATAATTGTTTGCTTGTAATGTAGTCAGAGATGACTTTATCAGTTCGACTTCACCTCGTCACAATTAGCTCGGTAGCAAACGGCACAAGGTAGTTTTCCTTTCAGATTAAAGGTTCTTCGAAAACGTTGTGAAAATACACTTCTTTACGCTTACATATTCTGTTCTTCTTGTACAACTCTCTCTTCTACAAAGAAAAACCTTCAGGACTTCTGAAAGTTTCAAATGGTAGGCTTTTCTCATAGCAGAAGGTCTTGGTTGAGACATTGATTATACTGTAACTGTAAGAAGTTGAGTAGCTTTATGAATCTAATTGAAGGAAAGCAATTCCTTCCAGCCAGTCTCAAAGTTTGAGTAAATTTTCGAGATGTGCCTCGATCATCGCAGCTGCAAAAAGTGGCTTGTAACCAGCTTCAAGGCCCATTAAACTTTGCTGGAAGCGTCTGTCACTGTGATGATTTCATTCCCACTTGTTACTTTCCGACAAAAATTGACACTCGACACTGCGCTTCTATCTTGTCCGGGAACAACAAATTCTGTGATAAGTAGTTAACCGTTAACAGTTTATCATGTCAAATGTTGCACATGGTCACACGAAACGATGACCAGGTAAACTGGTACCCGTTTATTAATTAGGATCAAGCACCAAGCATCACTTTTTTGATGGTCCGAAAGCCTCCTAAGAGAATGAACAATGCAGTTTTGTACCATTTTTCTGGCTGATTTCCGATGACCCATTGGTTGCACTACCTTTCTGAACACCATTCATTTGTTCAGCTACAATTCCCTATAACCTTGTGTGACTCCAACCAGCTAGACATAATAAGCGTGTCGTTGTTAAAGAATCCGTGAACACTTTCAACTTTTTACGCACAGACAGTCAGTTTTGTTCACCATTCGCAAGACCACCTGTTCGTTGACCAATCGATCTGTATATGAGCCCAAAGCGCCCGTTACCTCTGTGTTTATCTGAACCCTACAGTTCGAGCACCGTACACGATTGGAAAAAAACCGAACAGTACTCAATTAGGGCCTCACCAGACAATAACTAATGTTTTTGTTACAAGATAGCCTCAACCCATGTACGTGAATTTATTGGCTCATCTGAATCTCACTATGTTCCAGTATTCAGTTGATTTGAACATCGGAACTTTTTGAAAGTTTCGGCAGAGCAAGCCGCTGACGGATGGGATAAACTATGACCTGATCATTTCTCCCGTTTGCTAGATAATAGTTTGTCAGTGATTCGAGTGTCCTTCTCATTATATTTTAGCAATATCTACAACACTGGTTACTCGTTAACCTTTAAGCCTCCACACGTTAATGATTTCTGTGATTCCAACTTGAATTGAAGTGCTAGACATGAGGTCATCGATTAAAGTTAACAAGGCAATGAATGTGTCTCCTCTCGAGGCGATTGCGCCATCCGAGCGTTACTCAACAGAAACTGTGTCTGAGAGTTTATATGTGATGATTTGGCCGTGCTTTAAAGAAGATCAACAATGCGATGCTGAGCACGGTTGCTTCACGAAAAAGTGACCGGAGTTCTAACCCTGTTCGCGGTGGGAATATGCACTAGTGACCAGCTCTAACTAAAACGAAACTTGAGTCTGGTGCTCTTTTTCAAAAAAGGTCCAACTGGAAAGCCTATGGGAATGCGACAGCTGTGATCAATTGTGAATGACTTCTAGTTTGTATAGAAACTAAAATCCTCCACTACTTATCAGATAACACTAATGTCGCCTTATATGAGTGCGTGTTTACCCACTCGGTATGCCTGTAGCAGTCTAGAGAGTTCGGGGTACGACTCATGCTTTCTTCATATCAGGTCGGTGCAGGTACTTGATACCAAATATCCACATGCCTTGCTCAGCAGTGTAAGACAAGCACGTGACTTACATATTTGTGTGTTGAACTTGAAGGTTCGCAAGTTATCACTTCTGTATTTGACCGCATTGGGCTTAATTTGTCTGTTACTACGGACTAAAATGATCGTTTCCCTGTCTATCAACATATGCGTGTCTACTGTCGTTATTTTATCTACCGACATTATTTTCACGCCTAGTTTCAACCTTGGAATTATCCATGTGTTTTATTGTACTTGTAATTAAGCGGTAAGAGACTGACAACAAGTTTGGAAATCCCCTAGGAGTTTGTTTGAACATTGGATCACCGATTAACAACAGTGTGTTGAGCGATATACGTTTTCGTGGTATGGGTACCGACTGTCTTTTAAGTTTCAGACAGCTCACATTGATGCAATGTCGGATACAAGATTTGCATCGAACTGGGGATATACTGTCTTTCCCCAACCAGTTCACAGGATCACTCTGTCGCCACAACAGAGAACGTACGCGCCACAGACTGCCAGACTGTCATCTGCACAAAGTCAAATAGTTCCGGTCAACTTTCTAGTCACTGTCGTTCCCCGCAGATATAACTCTGTTGGACTTAGAGATCAAAGGTATACACTACTGTTTGGTTTCCTCTTGAGAAAGTTTGATACCCCCAGCAGCCCGCTGGCCACTCAACAGTTTCAACTCGTTAGAACCTCTCACATCATCTCCAACTGTTTATTGTACATGCTTTTAATTTCGCAGATAGTGGAAATCCTTGTATATCCAGCTTACTCTCCGTCTCTGATTATGACTGGGCACCACCGACAAATTCAACAATTGTGGGATTCAGTCAAAACCAAACTTTGCTGCAGATTAAGAGAGACCGTATCCATTAACTTCCCGTTTACCTGCACTGCCGTTTATCTTCCAAGCCTTCGGTTTTATATTCCATTTCAGTTAATTAACATCAGCGGTTTCGTCTAATTATGGCCAAGGATCGTACGCTTATTTCATCTCGGCAAACCACATAAAACTCTTCCTTTGAACCATTTTACTACGTGTATTTCTCATCATATGCACGCATTTGTTGAAGTGCATGGGCTTTTCGTTTTCTTGGCTGTATCGTTTTGATGGCATGTGGAGAGGGATGAAACTGAGAATTCTCCTTTCTGCGTTTAGAATATTGTCCATTGTGTGTGTCAGTTGGATGACCTGCTGAGTAGTTAAGGGTTTGTTTAATCATCTTACTGAAAGCACAAGCGTATAACATGCGAAATTTCGTGTAAATCTACGGCGATCGGTCTTTACTCACTGGTAGTAAAAACATAATCACCTCAGGGACGTTTCCCGATATTCTGATATGTATTTATTTTGAGCAGTGATGCACAAAACCCTATCGGCTTGTAATGTGCTTTATGTGTAGTCGTCACAAAGTGACTCAGATTTCACAAACTGGGTTTCCAATTTTGTGCGGAAGACGGCTTTACTCAACAGAGTCCGAAATCCACCGTCACACGAGTGCTGTTGACGGGTGATAATTCTTGACGAATTCTCGTACGCGGTCGCATGGTATATGCGAACGTTAGTTCATGCTACGTTCACGTCGTGGGTCAAGGATTTGTTCACAAATGTAGATAAATGTCAGTGACTTGTTGAATCGAGATAAGCTCTTAACCACGTGAATCAGGATCACACTTCGGCGTGGCAAATTATTTAATAGAACAGTAACTAATGGACCTTATTATGGGTCTGAAAGTAAGGTGCAAGTAAACAGGTTGCACGTGTTCGTTCGTCGTTTTGATAAACCTAGTTCGATTCACGGTCGGACTTGTTTATAATGCTCGGTGTGTATACGTCGATATTTTCTGTTCAAGGTTTCGTTCTGTCCCGCTGGTGGATCCACTGCGCAACATCGGCTATCGAGGTTATTCGCAATCCTGGAGTGCGATGGCCCTATCGACTACACTGCACTAAATTCACTCTATTTGATACTTGCTCCGAGTAAATATGGGCAATTCTACTCACGGTTTCTGCCTACAATCTGGAAGAACACTTCAAGAACCATTTGCACAAAAGAATGCCTTTAACTTCTTGACATAGCTACCGAAATTGCTGTCTGTGGGTATCGAGTTGAGTGAAACCATCGGCTGCTACAAAGACAGAGCCTGAATTTGGTTAACAACTTACTTACTTACCTACAAGGATTTTATAGGAGAACCAGTAATTTATTGAATACATCATCGTTATCGACTTGACAGTCGCCAATATATAACTGAAAATGAAACTGCTGCACTCACTTTCTTCCAGATCGTAACTTCCCTTTCTCGTATAAAATCAAATTTACCATCCAGCACAATGGCAATTCCAGCTATTTCAGAAAGTGATATCACAATGTAAAGTGTTGTGGACAAATTTACCAATTTGTTTAGTTCTTGGGTAGAGAAATTATTTTCGAATTGAACATCGCTCACATCTGATCGCAGCCTCCGCATTCAGATAGACTTTCCAGCCAGCCTCTTCCGAAAAGAAGCACTAAACTCGAGTTTTGCTCTGAATATAGCTCGTCAGTAGTGTATATCCACGGCCGGAATTTGAACTCCTCCGCAGCAATCTGGACATAATTGAGCTATTTGGACGTTTTCTGGAGAACTGCGAAATTTTATTTATTCTGAGGAAGAATTGTACGTGCCAACAATTTCTGTTAAACTCATTTGTTTTTAATCCATTCCTTAGGCAAGTATAAATTTGGACCATTTTCTAGACACGAAAATTTCGTTTGACTGTTTCCGTTAGATAATTTTCCGGAGCACCCTTTTGAGTACACCTTCTCCAAAGCTTTCAGTTTTGTTCCACTTGATATGTCAGGACACAAGAAGGTTTTCCCGACGCACAACCCATCTAATCGGAAACAAATTGCATTGTTAGTGGAGTGAGGGAATTGTAACAACATTCCTTTGGCTTTTCTCTCTTCTGTAGTCGATTGAAAATGGACGGTCGCCCACACCTTTCACAGCAAAATGGTAAAATCAGTATTCTGTTGCAACGAATCGCAACTCATTCATTTTCCTAGTTGGACTACTAGCTTCCGATAGACATCAACACTCCACAACTACAGCAATAATGCTCGTATTTTCGAAACGTTTGTGAATGAATCGGCGGAAATGTTTGCGACAAAATAAGTTATACTAAGAACAACTGGGCATCGGTTCAGCTCACTTCTGATGACGAATT
The DNA here is from genome assembly GCA_008508345.1 of Paragonimus westermani. NCBI lineage: Eukaryota > Metazoa > Platyhelminthes > Trematoda > Plagiorchiida > Troglotrematidae > Paragonimus > Paragonimus westermani. Next base: position 60,160 of record QNGE01001798.1, on the reverse strand, counting down.
GAGCTCAATTTGGCTCGAACGTAATGCCGTGTGTCCTGATATCTCTGCTGAGTTGCTCAACAAGTATATTCCACAGGATTTTAAGTCCCAGGCTTAGCACTATGGCAAATGTAATCTGCAAAATCCATACAGAGAACCATCCTGTGTAACAGGAATCGTATGGGTATGTATTCTGTCTTATATGTTAACAAATACTTATCCAATATGTTGATATAAAACTGAACTTCATTCGCTAATAAGTATGACGGGTTCTGTCAGGTGGGTAGTCAGAAGCACACCACGGGTTAACAGTAATCGCCTTTCAGTCGGTCGGACACCAGGGTGCGTCATACAGTTCTGAATATCGTGTCGGTGTCGCCTCCATGCACGAGTTTCTTCTCGTCAGATACCACAAGTCTCGTGTGAGATGTCAACAAAACCTGAAGCCATCTCCGCTTGGAATGTCAACGAATTGTCTGTTATTCAGGGAATTAACGGATCCATTTGTCCTAATCCAGGAATCCGTTCTACTCTAAGTGTTTTCACTATTGTGCTTCTGGATGAGGTACACGTAGTACACCAGAAATGAACAACAGTCTGACTGGAGAGGGAGAGAAAGAGAAGGAAAGACAATTGACAGAAAGAACAATTTTGTTACCCGGGGGATGTGCGAAATTATGTTTACTGGACAACACAGTGGGCACTAAATTTGGTAACGGTAGAAAATATTGCGAAATAACATATATGCGCACAGAAAATAATCACAGAACGACTCTTGGTTCACAGGCGATCTGTTCAAAACCAGGTCAACCATTGATTCACTCTATTCCGCTGATTCACCAAAGCAAACTCAGCATGTCATCGCACAAATATTTCGAGGCGTGATAGTTTTTCAAGGCTGATATGGTTGCTTGTAAAAAAAATCTTATACTATTTCTGGTATTTTGACCTATCTTAGACGACACTCTTTTGAAGACGAATGTTGGATTGTTGATTATACAAAGAAAAAAATTTGGGCAGAAAACTGGGTTATTTTGTAAATTCTTTCTTCGGTATACAAGTAAAACGAGTGGCCTAGTATGCAGGAATCAAGCTGCCGCCATCAGCCTAGCAAGACTGTCCTAAACATCGTTTGGTTAGTGCCTCGGACAGTCGGAAGCGAAAACGTCTGAGTGGCACATCGCAATTTCCACGTGTTAGAAATAAGCGCACGTTCACCAAAGAACAATATAACAGTTCTCAATTGTCATTGGGTTGTAACCATGTTGATTCTGTCCAACCGTTTTGTTACTGTGTTCCACAGCTTTCATTCGGTCATTTCCGTTTTTTTAATCTGAAGCACGTTCGAACATTATTATACTCACTGGTCTCGTAGAAAAAACAATCGACAAGACGACTGAGAGTTTCCTGCTTAATCGGTATCGATCAGCCTCGGTTGTGTTCGTCAAATCTTAAAAGTTGGCTTGTGTTGATGTCACGAGTTTCAACCACCTAGAACACACTGTTTCGTGGAAACTATTAAACTGAAAATTTACTTAGCATTATCACATGATCATCTGTTTTTTCTACACCTTTAAGGATTTGCATCCGACTTTGTGTTAAGAATCCGTTTGCTTACCAAGTAACACGCTAAATTGTGAGTCTGCGTGTTGGCTGAGTGATTCCCACGATTTCTGAGTCCTGTCTGCCTTGGGTCTTACAACACGACGCATTCAGACTTTGATTTCACGTTGATCTTGTCATTCGCCCATCAATGGTGACAGTACGTCTGTCCATCGATATGGATAATGTCTTGGAGTAATGAGCTATGTACACCGACTGGTCCGCTCTGAATGGTCGTGAAACACGTAGTCTCCTGAACTCACGCTCTACGTAATGGTTATTGGTTATCGTTTGTGTAGTTCGGTGTCTCATCCTGTACGATGAGGGTCGAAATTGTTTACTCGTCATAACTATTGATCAAAATGAACTCAGCCACCCTACTCATTTTCCGTTCGGACGGATCGAACAAGATAAACGGTATCCATTCGCATTTGTGGTTGAGCGTTTGGAGAGGATTATTTAGCCGTGACTATCGTGAAGTTTTTAGCACTGCCTTTATCATCTTGGACTCACAAGTGAGCGATAGTATTGATTATGAGGATATGCATTGTTGATGGATTCTTGCGAGTCTGAAACTTGCGTCTTCCGCTCCATTTCAGAGTGTTCCCGATGAAAAGTGTAGAGTGCAGAGATTTTGATCAGATGTGGGTGGGGTTCACTTCGTAACAACACTCATCGAGGTTTCCTTGGGATAATTAGTACCTGGATTTTTAGGGCTGGGTCCTTATACGGCTGACATTTTCAAAACACGTCAGAACGTCAGGATTCGATCAGGCAACCTTTGACAATCTGTAGGTAACTCGTTAGTGATAAGTGCGTGTATAGCTGTTGTGCACTTCGGATCAAATACATAGTGGCTACGATGTTTGGTTATTAGGATCTTGTGCACTTATAACCAGACTATGCACACTCCACATGTTTTGCGTCGGCGGCCGATAATAACGACGTCACCTGGTTTGCCCCTAGACAACGGCTTTGCCTGCAAAGCCTTTATTCACAACCTTCTTATTTGGGCATATTTTTTAATGCTGAGGTTAGTTCATGGTGGATTTCAATCGAAACGGATCGCTTTCAACAAGTCTTTTTCCTTAAGGTTCATCGTGTTCGGTAGTCGTAAATTGACTAGAGCACTGTTAAAGTAGTCCAGTATCAGGTCAGCAATTCGACTGATGACTTGAATTGACAAACCATGTTTTTATTCAAGCAACTCAAGACGGTAGACAGAAGAGGTGCCGAGGCACTGAAGAGTGGCCCTGAAATTAAACCAGAAGATTACGAAGAGCCCTGTTTAACCCTCATATTGGCCCAAGCCAGCCGCGTTTTTATCATTTGTGATAATTATCTACCGACTACCCCTCATACGTTGTGCATGGACTCTAGCCCACTTTCGTGATACCCGTCGTTTTGCCGTAAATCATGGTTATTCCACCCAGCGTGACGGCAACCTGTGGCCGATAGTCTAACGTCCATTTATTCCGTCCATCGTGGACAGAACCGTGAACAAAAGAAGTATCGCAAGTGATGAAGCACTCCATAACTCGATGAAAACTACATTTTTGAAGTATGAATGTGTTAAGCCACATATGAACGATGTACATCAAGAAGGGGAAACTTTTGCAGTCGATGTTACTCGATAGATACAACAATTGGTTTACATTTCCTCTCTGACCCTCAGACAAGAGATGCGTGACTGAGTACCAGAGTGAAATGCTGCGGACAAGATGTTGCCATACTCACATGCGTTGAACTGACAATAAGTGATGATTGGGCTCGAGTTCATGGTAAGCCTCATGGCAGTAAAGCTAGTTTGAACTACAGTCACCTACGTAGATAGCGGTAGGTAAAGCAGCTGTCTGATGGATGAGAAAAGTTGTCACATCATTCACATTACGTTTACTAGGTGAGTGGATCGCACAGAGATTCCTCCAATGAGTATCTGTTGGACTGTGAGCATGAAGGACCTCAGAAAGCTCGCGAGTGCTGGATGTCACATCTCCCAGATTGTACAATCCAAAATCATGGCGTGTTGTGGTCTGGAGAAGGTCGTCACTAAAGCTCACAACACCATAAGTGAGGCCATGGGTTGCATGTAAGAGCACGTGATAGTCGGTAACCATTTCCTGTGATCGAGGAAGATTATCTCAGTGAGCAATATTGTTGAATCAGCATGCATTGGGAATGTACAGAGATTTAAGAGGAAGCGAAATGCGCCGCGTCTACAACAGACAAAACTGCTGATGCGCCCTAAAAATTTTTGTCAAAAAGCACGTACGTTAGCTAACACACAGTGACCTGATATGAGCACAACCGGCAGTGATTCCAACGAGTAAATCGCCGTGGCTCATTTGTACAAGGACTAGAGACAAAAAGTCACACTACACAGGCAACACTCTAAAAGGCTTTTCACAGACATCGGGTCATCGAACTCCCCCTATGCAAGCATGGTTTGGGCCACTGATACATTTCCGGGTGACCCATATTGTGAATGATTCATTCGATGACGTAGATAGATGGGTTAGTTCGGCAGTCAGTGATTTTCGGAAAGGTGGGTATCATTCTTCCGAACTGGTGACCTGGATAATTTAACCATATTAGTAATCAATCCGTCTTATCATCAGTGCATATCAGTCATGTTAGTTTTATATTGACGCCATGCAGCCGATAGGCCGCAACTCTGGTGGCGATTTGAATCGTGATCTGTTTGATGGGTTCCGAACCTAAACAGGCTGTGTAGTGATACACACCTGGAGAACAAAATGGAAACAGCGGTTTCTTATGGATAAGAAACGTATCGCTCCCGCGCAGACTTATCGCAAGGGCTGTCTACCAACTAGCCAGAAGTGAACAATGAAGTGTGTTGGTGCTTACTACCGTTTTGATGTGTTTGGGTCACTTATACGGTCACAAGTTTTTAGCCGCCCTCTATATGAACTTCATCTAATCGTCTGACTTGACACTAGTCCATGGAATGCAGCAAGAGGACTGACAAAGATCAAGACACCCGGTGTTCTGTTGGGATGTGGTAGACGAAGTGATGAACAATGATTACATTGGGGGAAGTGAATATAAACTTAGGCTTACGGGGATTCTGTCATAAGTGATTCCATAAAGACGTGCGCATTCCAACGATGTACGCTATTGTCAGTTCATTCTGTTCCCGGGTTATTACTCTCACAAGTGTCAGGAACGGTTAGGACTTCAATTATCATAGCCAATGGTTCGAGCTATCACCGTTTACCGGAAACATGTTTTTAATTGGGAGTTTTCACACAGCTGAATCGAGATCGACGGTCGTATGTTATTTATACCTGGCCCTTCAGGATTGCGATTGGAAACCAATATACCCAGTATATTTTGCAGGGAAATAAATTCTCATTTAGTCACCTGAACATTTTTCAGATCACTTCCAACTTCTTTGTATAACGTATGACCACATTCGAAACACCTCTGGTAATTTAGCAAAAATTTTTAACTGAAATTATCTTATGGTTGTTTAACGTTATGCTCTGGAGAGTAGCACATTCTTGTCCTTGGTTCCAGCTAACAAGGTACAGTATAAACCTGAGACTAACGCCAGCACTTTATTTTGTGGATACACTTGTCATCTTTCGCCAATGACACTGGAATCTTTCAGTGCAAAAATTTAGTGCTAAATCGTTCAACGTTCTGTTAATATCTCCAGGATTCCCTTTGTTTTAATAAACAAAAATTCGGTTATTCACTTCCCAAATAGCCCTGAAACTAGAATAGTAATGTTTGTTACTGCCCTTCGGGAGCATACGTTACGGTAATTGGTTTCAGTGGTCAGAGCCCCGACTTGGTTCTAGACTAGTACCCGATAGACTTTGATGTACACAGTTTTAAGTTGCAGTGGATTCACGATTTAGTCACGCACTCAGTCAGTGAATATATCGCAACCCTCTGAAAAGTAAAATGCTGTCATATACGAAGTATGTAAACAAATTGCATTAAGCGAAGTCAACCATACAAGACTCCGAGATTTGAACAACATGCATACTTGCCCCAAGGTCATTTATCATTTTTACATATCACCATGTAGCAGAGACCTAACCGTACACACTCTGGTGTATGATTAGACTCGAACCAGCGACAGGAACAGAATGCTCGTGTACAGAATGCCCGCTGCACAAACTCAGGTAGGAATCTGCTATACGAGCTCGGATAATTCATTTTTGATTTTACAAACACATCAATACGTAATCCACCTGATGACGGACCGAACGATAGCTGCAGTAAAATGTATCGTACAGTTTACACTGGAATCCACCAGCACTACAAGTCCGCATTAACATTCTGTAGCTGATTAGCAGCTGAGCACATTAAAATGACTGTATAATAACGTGCACATGGCTCGTTTTATTCACGTGAAAAGTAGCGCAACGCGGACAGCCGACCACCAACTACAACAAGGACCACAAATCTACTCGTTCTCCTCACAGAATTCCACTCGTGAATTACCCGAATGCCCTAATTCGCAGTACCACTTGGATTTATCTTGTATCCACACAGTCAAGTAACCGTGATCATACCTGATCCAGTATCTTGTCACCAGTGCGTATCTTTCCCACATATGCAGCCGGAGACTGTTACTTGTCAAGACCGTTCTTCTATGTTTCATTGTTGGTACTTATTGATCGTACTGCTCAGCATCGGTTTGTTAAGGCGGTAGTTACATAAATACTGTTGCTCCTTTCACAAAGGAACCTTTGATCACGTTTTTTTGCTTTGATGACAAGCTATTGTTCTGATTGTTCCAGTGTTACTTATTGTTTCTATACACCCCTGGATCACAGTGCCGTAAAAAAATAGTTTTCCAAATGAACCACCTCCATGGGATATGTTAAGTGACTGCATTTTCTGCACTGAAGATTTTAGCAAGGACGAATGAACCGATGACCAAGGTTGGTCTCCACTACTAAGTTTACATTCGAAATCATTTTCACGCCGTCAGCTTGGTGAAGACGTGTGTAAGGAACGAGAATCCTTAACAATGCACATTTATTTGATAGGCTTGCCTACCAAGCGCGTGACAGAATGTGGTCAACGTGCTTCAGCTATAAGTATGCGTAGAAGTTTGGTGTCAAAAAATCTGACATTTTACAGCTCTCGAAAGAGTTAAAATCTCCCCTCTTCAAGTTCCACTAATAGGTTGATTGTATTAGTCGACTTTATTCGGAATTGCTTGTTTCCCAATTACTGACATACCACTGTCACGGACCAAGCAGTTTTTCCAGTCGCAAGGGCTTTATTATTAAAAGCTTCATATACTACGATAAATGTGGTCGTGATTTATAACGTGGCCTGAATAGGTTGCAAATATATTACCGTCAAGTTCTCGATAAACAGATTGGGAATAACACAACGTTACGAGCAAGCTGTAATACTCTACGCTTCAACCACCTCGGGTGGCCTTCCTCGTGAGTGTTCATTTGAAACTATAAACTTGCTCCCGTCTGTTGAATTCGTCGAATGCCAGATGCCTGCGAAGCTTAAACCAAGAAGCCCAATTTGCCAGCTTATTTCCAGCAAGATGGTTCTACGAACCATTTCGTGTGGATCGTTCGGACCGATGAAGGTTTACAAAGAACCTCAATAAATGGACTCAACCATAATCTCTTATTGTTAGCTACTGCATGATGTCTACGCAAGAGGTTAACCACTACTCAACTTATGTCAATACAACAGTAAAACAAATGTAGGTTCCAGGCATGTCATGACATGAATATTTACCTCAGCTACATCATACATGTCCAGATGTTTTCACACTAAAGCAGAGGTCGAAGTATTGTTTTGAGAACATCCATCCACAATGCTCTCAAAAGCTGGTGGTTATTTCATTGACGGCGGATATTACGCGTTTTCCTGTGTGATTGGCTTTTATGGTGTGTGCACAGGGTAAAATGTGGTGTTACCAGATAGATATCGACGGACTCCCTGAATGTGTCTTAACAGGATGTCGGCTGCACAGTTTGCAGCATCGCTTTCCAGGGGATACATGATTGATTCTAGATACTTCGAATCCCGGTTAGCTCGTTATATCAAGTAGTTCGCTAGTTGCAATAAATTACCCCATAAAATGTTGGCTGGTAATCTTTTTACTCGCGAGATGTTAACATTTCGTTTACTCTCTTCAGTCACAAACGTAAAACATCAGAATATATAGGATATGCGATTAGCAACACAATGAAAATACATTCAACGATTGGGTTTATATGAAACAATGACTGTCGTCAGTTCCAGGGCAGACAAACTGCGTGAGTCAACAGTTTATGCACACACAAAGCCGGACAGTGAGTATTGATCAACATCGCCTCGGAGAACTTGAAACGAGTTGGCCGGGTCAACAACGTGACTTGTTTCCATGATGTGCTCTGTGATGGATGAGGTCGGATTTCGTCTCAGTTGTTCTGTTGCCAATGTCCGTTGCGTNCCCTTCAAAGGCGATCATATCACAACCGATGTAAGTCAAAAATTACAGTCTGCTCTAACTCGCACATTCCCTGCGGCTGAATTGCGATTGCTACTCACAACTAGGAGTGTCACTCAGCTTATTCGTAGTCGTGAACTACCGAAATGTTCTGTCTCACATGTAATCTATCAGTTCACTTGCCGTGGTAGTGACATCTATATCGGCAGAACAGATCGATGCCTACGACAATGGCTGAACATATGCCTACGTGGTTGATACACGCCATGACGCAACGGACATTGGCAACAGAACAACTGAGACGAAATCCGACCTCATCCATCACAGAGCACATCATGGAAACAAGTCACGTTGTTGACCCGGCCAACTCGTTTCAAGTTCTCCGAGGCGATGTTGATCAATACTCACTGTCCGGCTTTGTGTGTGCATAAACTGTTGACTCACGCAGTTTGTCTGCCCTGGAACTGACGACAGTCATTGTTTCATATAAACCCAATCGTTGAATGTATTTTCATTGTGTTGCTAATCGCATATCCTATATATTCTGATGTTTTACGTTTGTGACTGAAGAGAGTAAACGAAATGTTAACATCTCCGCGATGTATGTCTTCTATCGCTATTGGTGAGCTGGATCAAGGGAACTCAGTGTTTTAAATTTTTTTACTGCCTAATTCATTACTTCCGCCAAAACAATGAGCGATTGAGTGTGTACAACTCGTTTGTTCATCCACACCTGACAAGGTAAGCGGACTATTCGAGAAGGGCACTTTTCTAACGAATTTAGTTAACCGGGCTATTTTGATATTTTTACTTAGGGATACCAGAAATAATGTATGCTACTCGGAGATCGTGGTGGGCGAGCAAAACCAACGCTTGCTAGGTCGTGTTAAATATTCGGTTGTCTCTTATGTTAGTGAGCACACATGAAGCCGAGTTTCTTGCCGGAACTACTTTCCTTACAACACGACAGTGCTCAGTCTGATCATTGTTCAGCAAAACATTTCTGTACAACCTCATCCAGACCGCTTTCACAAACCTACACGGCACAACCATGCACTGCATCGAGCTTTGCTGAATGATCAAAATACAACAGCTTCCGGTTGGTAATCATTTAACGAAACACTGGCTACCGTGATCCATTAAGTCACTTTCCGAAAGATACACAAATTTTGCTGGTGTTCAAGAAACGACTCCATTAGTTGTGAGGGTATAAACGGCTATCCGATTCGGAATCAGCTAACGTACAATTGGTTGGTGTTTAAACCCTTGGACTATTATGCCGTGTTCCATTCCACGCTTTTGTTGCATGTTACCAAAGACCCTGGCAATGGGACAGAGATTATCCCTGTTTGTTGCTGAAAGCAATGCAACTTCCGCAGCGACGTAGCGTGGACAGATTCAGCTAAGTTTAAGCCATCCTACAATGCGGGTGCCGCAGCACAATGGTTCCTTACCCAGTCGTAATCTCAATGTCTGTATTTAATCCGCCAACCTCGGACCATACTGTAGCACTGCTCATTTTCTCTGTTGCAAATCCTCATTTCGAGCACAAGGATTGAATTGCCATGTGTTTGGCTCAGTTTCGGTAAGAAAAATCATCACATTTTAACATGAATTTCTGATGTGCAGTTGAAAAATACTCATCACCTGAGGTATCCACCGACCCAAGCTCACTAGTTGCAGCCATGTCTGTGATGAGCACAATTGACTGCTATTAGTGCTCGGTCACGGGTGTATCTAATAAGGTGTCACAAACTGGGCCACGCTATCCGTTTACATGTTTGTTCTCAGGATGTGTGTCTGAGGAGCTGTTTCTATTCTAGGTGTGAAGATCACGCTATTTTGTCAGAGAAACTAATCTGAACTCGGTAACACTGGGGCTCCTAGAGCCATCATTCTTTGAGTGGTAGGAGACTATTCCATGAACTAGCCAAGATCTGCAGCTTTGTAAGGCTGGATTGTCCGGAATGTGCACATATTCCTACTATTGTGTCAATAATTCACAAATTTGATGTTCTGATGACCGGAGACAAACTGTTCCGTTTTAATATAGAGTATCATTTCCAGGAATCTCTGTATTAGAGCTTCATAATATTTTTCTAATCGGTTATCTATGCAAACAGATAGAAAAACGTTACGAACTTTCTGTTTATTTACAGGATAATTATTTTACAGCGTGTGACAACCTCAATGTTCTTTGTTCTGGTGGATCCGGTCTATAAAAATAATTTGTGTTACTGAAGGAAAATAAATGAATGGTGTGATTGTTATCATCCGTTTAAATGTAATAATTTTTTGAAGGCAATTCGAAATTCCAGGTTGAAGATTGTGTAAATAATTGGATTCAACAATGAGTTCACATAGCCTAACCACGTACAGGCAGGCATGAGATTGACAGAGAATTGGCATATCGCTTGATGGTCCACCGCGTCACGAAGTAGACAAACCCCGATCGTTACGTTCACTGTAAAGAACGGTAGCCAACAGACGAGGAAAGCTCCTGTGAAAAGTTTTAAGACGGACGCATGAAGACAGACTTCAGAAAAGTGCGTGTTTAGTTATACTGCAAGTTACAATTTGAATACAACGGAACAGAGACCGTTCTGATGGTTTGTTTATTGCTCACGTATATTCCAAGGTTTTGGGTGACCTTACTAACCGTATGGTTTAAAACCTTGCACTACCTAGGTCCAATTCCTTAAAACAAAAACGTTACTGTGATACTGGTACGGTACTTGTTTTCATGTTTCTCAAAAATGATTCCTGGTAAATGAGATATAGCATAAGATTACAGAAACGGTAGACTTTAGAAACCTTGAAATTGTTGCCGTTATACAAAACGTTTCCCGATCATGAAACATCCGTTAATCTTTCATCACCCTATTCAGTACACACGTATTCTGACTTCCCTGGAAATATAATATATTATTGGTTATCTGATTTTATTCCACCAGATTGTATGGTAAAAGTTATGAATATAGTCTCATCGAATAAGTCATCGGTGGGTATTCTCATATTGTTTATCAAGTGGTGCTTATCGTGTATTAGTACACAAGCCCAATTCGCTGGCAGACTACAACTCCCAAGAGGCTCGGAGGCAACTTATCACTGAATAATTAGTCAGCCCTAACACGGATACACACACTTTAACTGATCACGGTGGTAATGAGATGAAGAATGCCTTATCCTGCTAGAAATATGTTTGCTTAGGTCGGTTTCTATTGATTAATCTCGGTAACATTGAAAGCTGGAAGAAATTTCAAATTTACGCAACGATACGTAATTAAAAGCTGTTAGCTGAAATGAACGCTGGAGGTACAGTGTCAGTCATAACAGTCACCCCTGTTCGAGCAGGTCACGTTCAGAATCAATGTGAGTGCAGTTCATAAATTTTGAACTGTCGTCCGCTTGTTCTAAACCAAGTAACATTCGTTACGGATACACGATTATATCCACTGTTCTGACTACTCTCAGCAGTTCCATTTAGAGTGGGAATAAAACAACACAAAACTACCATAGTTTGTGCTGAACGCATGAAAATACAATCCCAACAAAGCGCTAGTATTTTATTATACATAGTGTATAACGTGAATCTTAAATACTAACCGTGGACCTAGTCTGTACCGTATAAAAGTTTGATGGTGCAATCTAACTACATGAAGACTAGTGGTTCAGCTAAAACGTCAGAGAAGTTCTACGAGCTTAAACCAATGCCCAAACCCTAAGACGTCAACAAAACCAACAACCCTTAGCTTGCTCTGCAAAGGACTGTTCTGTGTTTAACGAAATACTCCATCTTCCAATCCATGTTCACGAATAGTCATAATTCAAAGCCTACATACAACAGTTGTAAGATATCCGCACCAAATGTAGTACGAATGAAGTTGAATAGTTTGGGCGTCGTGTTTAACATGTTACTGATAAACAGATTGGGAATAACACAACGTTACGAGCAAGTTGTAACACTCTACGTTTCAACCACCTCCGGTGGCCTTCCTCAGGAGTGGTGTAATCAGAATCACCTTGACAGAGGAACAGAGGTCACATGGGATTTGCCGTGGTTAGGTCAATTTGTGGAGCATCTGACCGGATTGGTCTAATCGATCAAGCTCGAGTGATTCACAAGGGTCTAGCTTCCTATGCGGAGCGGTGCTGTGCTGAAGCTCTCACCATTTACACACAGCACGCTTGTGTTAATCGCAATGATAGCAAACCCCTGTCTGCAGTGTGGCGTGGAAGGATAAACAGCACCAGACACGAACGCGTCTTATCTACATCTGTCTCAACCCCACTTAGTGGGCAAAGGATTAGACCAATCCGGTCAGATGCTCCACAAATTGACCTAACCACGGCAAATCCCATGTGACCTCTGTTCCTCTGTCAAGGTGATTCTGATTACAACACTCCTGAGGAAGGCCACCCGAGGTGGTTGAAACGTAGAGAATTACAACTTGCTCGAAACGTTGTGTTATTTCCAATCTGTTTATCAACTTACATACAACACCTCACAACATTGAGTACAACATTGAGTACATCATCATCATCATCGTCATCATAGACAGCAATACATCAGTGGTTCACATTGATGCTTAACTACCAAACAACTATGAATAATACAAAAAAGCCAACATTATGAAGGAAGATAGAAGGAAAAAAGAACAAGACAGGAAGGGACCTAACAAAAAACCAGCTGCATCTATAGCCAAACACTCAACATCACGGTATCCACACTTTGAAGACAAACAACCCAGTATCTTCAACAAGACAGCTTCTTGACGGATTCCACTATCCCGCGTCATTCGATGCACTCACTCCTCAGTCGAATCGGCCAGACAACAACATTCACCCCACTGAGTTTGGCTAATCGCCATCCCACCTAACGTCTCCAGCCAATGACTCTGAGAGTCCCGAGGGCCCCACTCCGGGAGATGAACCCGAACTAAAGTTAGCGGCTGTATACAGGGCTTATAAGAATTTACTGCTGAGCACAATACAAGCACTAAACCTGCATACATCAGCTTTGCCTCACCGCAGTGTACACTTGTGAAATACTTAAAAAAACAAACTTTATGGCATAAAATTCAATAACGTCACTCCAGTCGTCATGCCATAATGGCGAAATGTTGTGTAGTGACCATCCATTTCCTGTAAGTTTTCAAGTAAATGGCAATTCAGGAAGTTAAAACACAATGGCATATAGGAATACTGACGTCCTAAAAGCAAAGTTTTAAACAACCTTGAATCTCATAATCGAAAACCGGCATGTCAACAAGCAGCTCCGAGTCTATAAGGCAAAGCAGAGCTGCGATGCAACATGATTCAGGGTGTAACAAGTGGAAGCGCAACCACGACATTTCCCAAACTGACTGCACTATCACAACAACGTTTCCATCGAACAATGGATAAAAATGCTGGATTCGTGAACAAAATGTTCAAAATTTGGCAAAAGAAGGACTGAAAACGAACAGTTTTCTCACGGAAAATGTGATACATCATGGTGTATTTCTAGGTTTACCACACAGTTTGTGAGCGTAAAATGAATTTGAATGTTCGAGTTGCAAAACCGCCTGACGGCGTAAGACATTTATGCATCAAACCTAGAAACACATCAAGTCATATCACTTTCCCAGTGAAAAGATTTTTAGGTTGCAGCCCATGTTTTGTTTGTAAATCTTTTCCTTACATGATAAAATCATTTTGCTATTCATCTTTGAGGAAATATCACGTTTTTGCTCTCCCTATTGACGTTCCGATGCATGCGGATTCTTAGCACTGCTTTGCCTATCAAGCACTGTAAGGCTCGCGAACAGCTTTGTGCCATCGGTCATAGACCAAAATGGGACGACGCGGTGGATCGACTTTATCTGAAGAGCGTGCACACCGCACGTTAGCGAGTGAGAATGGCCTTCTTTCGATGTGTTGTAGCCACTCGATGACCCTACTCGGTGGGGAGGTAAACTTTGTGGTTGATCTTTCCGTGAAATTACTTAGACTTTACAGTAATGCGGCAGCGGATATCTGTTAGCTCTAATGCAGTGCCAGTTAGGTTGTAGACATTTGAAATGTTGAAAACATTGTTACGGGAGTGTTTTCGCTCCAAAGCTTCTTCAACAAAAGAAGTAGTTTCCAATTTTTCTAACAGTGTACCGTACGGATTAATAATCAGCCAAATAAAATGCCTACATCCAAAATATTCCAGTGTGGTCCTTAAGTATGATTGTATCCATCTGAGTGCAAACCATCCGCAGTCAACTTTACCCGTACCAGCCTTATGTCTCCATGAACGTTTATGTCCAACTGGTTTCAGGTCTTAAGTAGTAAGCAGTTCATTGTGTTGCACAATCCTTAAGCTAGACAACAAGGAAGAAAGACCAACGTGAAACAGCAACATTTCCTCCGTACGCAGCTTGTGTTGCTCAGATGAAAGTATCGCAAGACTAAATCAGTCTTATTCAGCTGGCACTTGCTTGAGACCTAACGATCCGGTCCAGTATGATTTTCTGCTGGCACGTGATTGAATTCGTGGATGATTATAATCCCCCTCTTGCAATTGAAGCACCCGCAGAAAGCTGGAAATCTAACAACCAGTCACACTTAATCGCTTCACAAGAGGATTTTACCGTTTTCAAGGGGACTGAATCATTTAGTTTTAGAGAACTCCGTGTTACAATAGTCACCATAAACTAGTGTCCAACACTACGTTGAACGCACCGAACTCACCGTTTGTTTGCTGGATGTTTTGAACATGTGCTTCCTACAAGCCAGTTTGCTTCACTTCACTTTCCACTTCTGGTTTCCTTTGTGAAACAGTCACATCCTAAGCAGCTCAGTGATGCTTAACAGTCTTTGAGACTAATGAAACTAAAAAAAATCATGAGCAGTTTTCAGACAGCACAAAGCTGGGGTGAAACCGGAGGATTGTACGGGTCTGTCTGTTTTAACCTTTAAGTATGGGACCGAAAGGACTTGAAAAAACTGCTTACGAATAAAACTAGATTGTCTAGCCGGACGCTGTTCCATACGGTGCAAGTTAGTATTGTCTGTCCAACTGTTATGACTGATTAGGTTGAGATCTGTCAAAGTTATGGATGACATGCATGTTATCCTGCTGTAATCTCACAGTCCAAAACGGTTGTTCGTAATCATTAGTTTATCCTAGTCACATATCAACCGAACCATATCAGGACGGTCAAACGAAGTCCACTAGTACAGTAACCGCAAAGCAGGCTAACTGTCCGTGAATGAAACACCAACAATGAGACTGATACGGGACAATTTCACTTTCTCTAAATGACTGCTACACATATTTTAATCTGAAAAAGCCCCTTCTATTCCGAAATTAATCAATCTTCATCAACCACTCCCACTACCCTATTTCCATTTTGTAGAGGCTAGCCTTTGACTCGAGCCTACTCAGCGTTACTTCACATAATGGTTGTCACCACTCAGATATGTTACGATTGCGCCATCGACAGATTTAATTATTACGATCGTGAGACAAACTCGGTGGTATTTCTGTTTCGTTTTAGCTGGCGTCTAGCGGGTGAACAACACACTCCGCATTACGCCAGCATAACGTATGTTCGACCCAAGAACGATCGACTACAAAAAAGATGTTTTTAACTATCACGATCGATAGGGGCAGCGTGGTGATCGTTGTTGAATCTGCGTTTCTGGCAGAATGATAGCGTTTACAAGTGGCGCTTTGGACCATTGTGTCAGTTGTCGTGACCAAATATCAGCACAGTCAATCGCATATGCTCCCGCACTTTAGCTTTGACTTTGTGGGATAAAAGTGTGTAATTTTCAAAGAAAACAGCAATACCATTGTTAAATCGGAATTTGAACGTTAAGTTTAACTTCCAGACAATCAGGAAGGTTGATGACGATCAATGGTTTGTAGGAATCATTAGAAACTTACATATCAGGGGAGCCGAAAAAGCATTTTTACGTCTGAACGTGTACTGGACGGTTTAAGAAGAGAAAAACCGGTCAAAGAACTGTTTCGGCTATTTTAAAAAAGCCAATAGTAGCATGTAAGATGTCTTGCGCAATGACATTTCGTTCGCATCTCATCGGTTACTTTTGCGAAATTAACATACACTTTATATAGTTGAGGGGCAAGCAGCTAGGCGAAATCAATCTAGAAATATCTGAAACAGTCATTCAGGTGACCAAAGCGGAAGCAGTAAAATGCAACTGATTGATAATTTTGATGCAATAAATGGGTGGTAAATGATACATACATATTGAGTGGTGAATGGTAGATATGGTTAGAAAAAATCTACAGAAAAAACAAACAAGAGCTGAAATACTGTCAAAAGTACCAGTTGCATTATTACCAACAAAGTGAAAGGTTAGTCAC
>QNGE01001798.1:0-43121 GCA_008508345.1 Paragonimus westermani | reverse complement strand
ATATTTCTAGATTGATTTCGCCTAGCTGCTTGCCCCTCAACTATATAAAGTGTATGTTAATTTCGCAAAAGTAACCGATGAGATGCGAACGAAATGTCATTGCGCAAGACATCTTACATGCTACTATTGGCTTTTTTAAAATTTATCGATGGGAACCATCGTTTCAAACTGTTTCGGTTATAAAGGTCAGCATTAGAAAGACTGCAAAATCAAGAATAGAAAACCGTACAATAGCAACACGTTGCTAGTTCTATAACTCAGTAGGAATTTTCTCGAAAATTAACAAGCTTCAAAAATATCCCGGGTCAGTGACCATGCAGTCAAGGGGAAGTTTTGGGTATCTTGTTGAGAAAGTTCGGCGTTCGTTATTGTTCAAATTTTCTTTAATCGACCACAATAACATTTATGGTGAGAACATTGGACGCAATGTTATGTATATAGAATTCAATCTGGAACTGATGCTCATTGAGAATTCGCTTTGAAGGCAATGAAAGTGTTCAATTGAGTGGAAGTATCGAAATGCCAGTGCCTGATGAATGATAATGTTTGACGTTCTGAGAGAACTGGTTACGCAACGCCTTCAGCAACATGTGCTGATCGAAGATAGAAACGAGTAACCAATCATAATTGGGTCCAACTGCTGAGTAGAGCTGGTAAGATACCTATATTCCTGGAATTCACACTTACCTTTCCCAAAGATCGTAGGTGCGTGAACTGTGCATATGGGTGTCTACACTTTAAGTGTAAACATGAGTGTTGACGGTTCAAAACAGTCCAAAAATTTCCTTGTTAATCAGTTCAACAACGACGTCGGATACTAGGATTACGTTTCTGCATTAATTGTAACTTGTCTTAAGAGGAAGACAAACGAAAGATTTGTCACAACTGTCAAATCCGATTGGTCATTAGTACATGCTGTTTCCTCTACAGAGTCTCCTTCTGGATGAGTAAGACAGCTGAGTTCTTCATCTACTATTACCAGTCGGCTAACGGCGATACTTCACCAGTTTGTAACACTCATACATGTTGCCATAAGTAGGACAACTCTACGGATTTCGTGGATTAATAGCGTTACGGGGCAAACCTGTGGTTTGGTTGGTTAATACGTTTTAGGCGCACAGTCACTATTTTCGGAATTCCGCTAGTCAATGACCCACCTTGAGTAATCCCTACAAATTTACACGTAACTATTATAATTGAACGGCAGAGTTCAACTTCCGTAAGTCGTTAAAATCT
This sequence comes from Paragonimus westermani, assembly GCA_008508345.1. Classification (NCBI taxonomy): domain Eukaryota; kingdom Metazoa; phylum Platyhelminthes; class Trematoda; order Plagiorchiida; family Troglotrematidae; genus Paragonimus; species Paragonimus westermani. The sequence goes on along the minus strand of QNGE01001798.1, from coordinate 41,885 downwards.
GCCAGTTGATATCTATTGCAACTAACCTTGAACCGTATGAATCAGCAAACCAGGAGACAGCTGTAGGTGACTTCGTTGATAAATGCACGCTGGCCTCTCACACACATATCCAGCCAACCACCCCCCCCCAAGGCGTGACCTTGGTTCCTATAACTTTCAAGCAGCAGATTGCCTGTAATAAAGCAAAGCCGGATGCAGCATGCGAAACCTAAGTGGAATGCATGAAGATGCGACAGTGAATCTCTCTCCTCCATTTCACCATCTCACAAGTGACTCCGGAATCCACAACGATTCCCCCATTATGTCCATTTCCTTGCGATTAAATTGAGCGCCGTTTCGCCACCTAAAAAATATACAAGCACCCAAACGAAACCACCTACCCCGCAAACTGTATTGTCAATGCGGGACAAGCCATGAACCAATTCAGTGTATAATTCACTCTAATTCCATTACTAACAAAGAAATACTCTGACGATGTATCAATATCGTGTCGGGTTTCGCCGAAATTGTTGGAAGTCAGAGCAGACATCAATAAAGTTTTCGTACATGCATCGGCCTTGGTTGTTAATAACAGCGTGCTATGTGCTCTTTTCGTTCTGACATGGAATATGGTCGACTACGTGAGGCACACTCCTTCATCATTCGGATGTATGCTGCTCCAATGACCAGACAGTCTTCATTCTTCCATTCCCTCTGGGTGAGGCAGGACTTTATGAGTGGTGACGGGATTGATGTCAGGAACTGAAATTAACATAGGGTGATGGCAGAATATGTGGACGTGTTCACAGAATTACTTCAGGCACACATTAAACGCACCGAAATGCTAGCAGGAATGATGGCGCAACGTTCACCATATTAGTCAAGACTATATGGGCTAAACCAGTAATAAACGTACCATTGCAGAATTTCCATATGAGTCAGAGTCGGGGTTGCTGCTCAAGTCATGGAAAATGCCACTCAGGGACGTGTTCACTGTGAGTTGTGCAGTCTGAGAAGACTGTGATAAGGTAAATTAGGTGATACTTACAACTGATTTAGCTGGACGCCCGATGTACGCTAATCTAATTCTACCTGGGAAAACAACGGATATAATTTTGTGCAAATGGTAAAGTGCCTCACTCAAATCACTTTGGAGGCCGACTGATTCAATCTGAAGGCACTCACAGTGTCTCAGTTTGAATGACTGCTCTTTGTAAGCGAGCTACACTCGTCGTCTGATGTTGAAATACGGAACTACACACTGTCGAAGCTTGACAGGTCTTCAGAGCCCCCCTTCGGTTCATCACTGAGGAAGGTTGTAGGTTGATTCTTGTGAAAATCTATTTTGAAATGACTAAAGTTCACGCCAAAAATGATTCTCTGGTCTATCCGCCAACCTTCAACGAAAACTTCACACCACGTGCGTGAAATGTGTAGAATGGCACTTAATGATAGGTCGTTTATAAATTAGCCTAAGTTGTCATTTATATGGCCGAACAGGACATATGGAAAGACACTGTTACCACAATAAATAGGCAGGACCTCTATCAGATTCCCCATAAACTCAACATGTAATAAGTCATACTGAAACATTTGGCAGAAATGATATTGTACCTGTTGACATTACCATGACAGATTTTGTCCCTAAACGTAAATCTATTTCCTTCAATACCATTTACCTTCCAGTGATAGTCCCGTTCAGTTCAGCTTTGAACATTATCAGACAGGGCTCATATGAAACGTTGGGTTGTCCAGAGTTTCAGCACATTGCATCTAATCATCAAACGGTTATTGGAGGAACGACAAACTGTCTATTCGAATTATACTGCCTCATATTTCACGCAGTAGTCTACGTCACTAACAAATGCTCACGTAACCTGTTTATATTCGGTGGATTAGGGACTTGCTACAGACATTGACATTTATCGAATGAAATAGACCGAAAATGTAGAAGTCTGAATCCCTCCAGGATTACCACTCAGCACATCGTCCAACTACAATTAGAACCTGCCACATAGTAGTATGACAGTCTTGAACGGTGTAGTACAGCAGAACTGGAGCTACATACACAGCAGAATGCAGAAGTCGTCTTTTGGCCCAGACGACCATTGCCACGTGCTGCTGTTGATCAGGTTGGTAAAGAACTCGGTTGTCGAAGTTTGGCAATTATCAATAACCTCACTGATTATTCAGAATTGGTAACATCAATACTCTTTGTGGACGAGTCGAACAAACCACTTTACGTCTGTGCAAATTTTTCTTCATGGTTGCGAATGGTACACTGGGAACCCATCAGTATCTTATTCCAGAGCTTGTGAACCTCTTCACAGTACCGAATTTTGAGCACAGGTTTTCGAACACTGATCACTCGTATGTTTATCTAAATGTCCAAGTTGACGATGGGTCAAAGCACATGCTAACATTAAGTACACATGATGGATTCAGTCGCGTCAGGCACGCGCTTTTCTCTGCAGGCTCACACTGATCTGAAGCTTGAACGGTCAATGTTCCTCTTATTCATCTGATCGAGTCAGGAAGACATTAATGATGCCACTATTGCGGCACGAATCTGTCAGGGTAAACCTATTAACTTCGAAACACATCCTAATAGTTCGTATACGGAAAAACGTAGCTCGTATCAGTTGTAGCGTTCTGTGGATTTTCTGGAAGCGCGTGGTGTTCAAACGGAAAAAGTGGATTTCCAGGGTAAAGCAAATTAATTGCAGCCGTATTTCCCGAGTGAGATCGCAAGTTCACGAAGACTGTTCACAAGTCATCAATCACGGAATTGCTCATTCAGATTACCTTCAGACCAAATTATCTTTGAGAGTTTCCGAAAGAGAACTTCGTGACCGAAGTTCCGCCTTTGTACACAAGTCCTCAAGGACCTACATAGCTCGCCGCAAGCAAAAATCTAGGACAGATGCGACAGCATTATAGTCTACTTATGATTCCGCTTCAATCCAAGTTTTGTTGAAGGTTCACCAGACTATAGTTTGATTTATTCTCAAGGCCTGTGAACCCCCTCCTTGTCAGCATGTTATTTACGGTTGTTGAACTAAAATCGTTAGTTCTACTCGATGGTGTTCACACCCGCTTTTATATCAGTTGGTTTTGGGTCTCTTATATAAATACCTACAATTCATGGAGTCTCGCAACCGTCGTGTCAACTACAATAACTAACCTGAGGCAGTCTTCCGTACAGAATTAATACGTATGCACAAGTTCCTTACTGTAAAGCGTTGTATAAATGGGTTTATTTTGTTAGTTCGTAGAACACTCAACCGCTGTAATCATGTGCTTCGACTTTAGAACAGCAAACTCCGTATGTCTTTCAAAATCGCCTCACTATGTGAAGACACGAACACACCATTTAGCTTATTCGTCTTCGAATATTCTACTGAACGAATACTAGATAAATCTGTGCAGTCACCTCACATTGTTAATCAGTCGCACGAAAATGATATCCACACACTCCAAAAGATAATTCAGTGAGAGCGCAACCGTTCCTCGGAAGTTTTAAAGACAGTGGTTACACAAGAACAGGACCGGGAAAAAGATAATGACACTGCAAAGACGACGATCTACCACTTCGACGGACCACCAAGCACCTATGTATCACCAAACAAACGTAACTCTGGGCAATTCATTTTAGTTTCGGTGGATGTAGTGCGACCACTTTTGTTTACAGTCGAAGCACATGGTTAAGGCACCAAGAGCGTTTCGGTTTTGAACAGAGTCCTCATTCCGTGCAGAGATGTTCTCTGTAACAAACACACGTTACGAGGTATAGGATAGTTTTTTATCTGGTGCCACGAATGGGTAAATACGCCTACCGGAACACCGGAAAAAAACTATTCTTAGAATACGATTTGGAGTTGATCCGTTTAGTGAAAAACACTACAACCACCTTATTGTATTGGCCACAAGTTCTAGCACTGACCGCAAAAGGTAGCACAACAGTAAGTTAATAGCATTTCTTGATTGGCTTTGGTAAGCCAAAATCTGATTCATATATAACTAGAAAACCAGACTGAGATGTATTCACTTGTACATTTTTGTTTAAAACACACTCAACCAACAAGAGGCCGTTGGTCACACAAACGGGATTCTGTAGTGATTGCAGTTCATAGCTAAATATTGTGTCAGTGTTGTTTAACTGCATGAATAATTACGTTCTACATAATACGGATTACAGTTTGATTTCTCCGGTTCACTTGCTATGCGATTTCTATTGCGTAGAAACCAGCTGCGAATTTGACCCAAGTGATATTAATAATTGTTACTATTACCTATTTTTAACAAGTACCACTTCTCCGAACAGTAAATCTTGGACAAATGACTTTAAAGATTTCGTTGAATAATTTGAGTAATTAGAATCAGTGCCATTCCTGATGCCCACACAACCTAAACCAAAGACCTTCGAGCTAGAAAACATAAAAAGTAAGCTGGTCTTGCTCAATCTCTGGGCTTTTGCAGTCCAGAACCGAAATGGAAATCTTATTTCGAATACTTCTCTTCTTAATATGATCTTGAGCTCAATCGGGAACTCCTATGCTCCAACAAGCATCAGCTGGATCTTGTCTAGACTGGGGCAGCATTTCAGTTCGCGTTTAATTACAAAGTTGCACAGGAGCAAACGGGGAACGTATAAATTCAGGTAGTGGTTCGTCTTTTGTTCACAATACCATATATATTTTTCTTAAACAAGTCTGTGATTTTCTGTCGTCATACAATGGTTCCTCAAACTTTGAAAAAATCTGCAGTTTAGTGTCAGTCAAAAGTTGGTTCTCTTTCGGTGGACCCATAGTAATTCTGATTAATAAGAACGACTTATAAGAAATGCTGTCCTTAGCCATATACGACAAGCCAGTTTAACACATTTCGAGCGCACTCGAAATAACCTCGTTCTACGAATGACCTAAACGTCCTGATTACCTGTAGATTACTGAGCCGAGACCATTATTTTCGGCACACCTGTGACGCGGTACCTTGTTATGACAACTCTCTTATTGACTGAAGGTATAGCTCAGGTTTCACGGTCTCAGGCGCAATTGAGTAGAGGCTAATAACCAATAACGTAGTGATCCAGACAATGAAATCCAAAACACTGAACTTCTCACATAAACCCTGAAGACAGAGGCAGAATCTGGGATCTGTCTTAGCATGTACGGCGTCAGTTTAGTGGTGAGTTCACTATCATAGCTTTTAGGGTGAGAGACTTATACTACCAGTGACATTTCCAAATGTTCATTTAGTGTAGCTACTGTTCAGTCTGTGCCCTCCAGTTCCCTTTCTACGCACATGCAAACTTGACTTGTTTCCTCTGGATGCCTTCGGGATTCACCACATGCATCGTCCTGGTATCCACATCTCAGCAGATCGATAGGATAATGGATACAACCATTGACCGATTCCAGAAATGCTGGTACTATCCTCAAGCCTGTTTGTTTGTGTGAATCAACCCCGATGACATGAGGAGTGGAGACTAGTTAACGGCTCAGTTACCAAGGAAAAGCAAATATAGCAGTAAACCTAAGTAGCAGGTCTAGCTGGTGAATATGTCTCATTTCACTGTTTCATTTTCGACTGTGTGCCATCCGTTTACATTTGTGATGTCTCAAGATTTTCAGACGAGCGAAGTGCTTCGCCCTAAGTTAATGTGGTTGTACAGGTAAATGTGCGAACACTAAACAAATAGAGAAGAGTAGAGCGTTAAAATAGGAGAATTTCACGAAACCCGATCAAAAATAACTTTCTACCGTAACCCACCTGCCGCTTCTTAAACATTGTATGCATCGGACAGGAATCGTCCTCATGGGTCTCCATAAAGCGAGAACCATAAGTAGCGAATGTTAGTGATTTGTCGAAGTTACTTTTTCCTGAAAGTTCACTTAGACTTGCTAAACATAATTCGCCGCACACAAGACCATACCAGTGACTCCCAGCCATGCTCTGTGACAAGTGTGTACATGAACTGTTTCGGAGATGCCTGACCAGTTGTTCTCCACACAGAGTCCGTCATCACGACAGCGAAGGGTCATTCTGGATTAATCCCTTAAATCGATTCTGTTCTACGCGCCTGCACTCTTTCCAACAAAAGGGGAGTATATACGAAGCGCTTGGATAGAGTCCACATGCAGCTGAAATGTTTTCGCAATGTGCTCAAAACTTTCGAAAATTCAATAAACCCGCCCGACGTACACCTAGAAGCAATGAAACTTAATTTCACTGTAATCGTAGGGGATGTGTTTATTTTGAATCGACCACTTCCATGTGGACGTTTGGAAGTGCCATGTTTCTCTGAAAGTTCAATCTCCTAATGTGCAGTTCTCTTGTCAATATATACTGCTTAATGTGTTCACTTTGCCCTCTTTCCTGCTTGTCACATTACAACGGTTTGACAAATTTACTTGCATTTGACCACCATCGGCGGGGCATGGCACAAATCTGACACGGAAAACCAAATACACTGAACGGGGATTACGCAAACATCACACAATATGACCATGCTTATGATAAGTCAGGTTGTGTCTGCACGGTGGTTTGGCCATGCCAGTCTTAGAAGACTTTTTCCATGGTCTATTGTATGTGTGCGCTATTCGTGCTTTCTGTTTGGTCCTTAACTATACCAGAGAGGGATTTTTGGACATATATAGGAATTTGCCACTACATTGTTGAAAAGTAAAATTTCTCGTCACACTTTAAACATCATTTGCTGCAGTAACTTCTAGTGGTATGCACACTTTTCGTCATGGTGTTAAGAAAGTTCAACTTCTTGCATCCGAACACGGATACACATCACCCATGAACACAAACTCTGAGGTGGAATGAAGAGGGTACGTATCGTTCTGAAAATGGTATCTCAGCAAACCGCTTAACTGAACATTTCAGTTAAATTCCAGTATATTTCGTCAGCGTACTAAAACAAATAACTACCCTACTACGTCTAGTTTTATGCCCCGGTAATTAAGGCATGTAAGCACGTGTTTTATAATGTTACGGGAGTTTACTAGTCTCGGTAGATTTTGTACACTATGGTTGCTGAGCCAATTTTCAGTAAGTGGTTTCCAGCCCGATAGGCTACTTTGGTGCCTTGACCTAAACACAACGCATGAAGTTATCGTGGCCAAACTCGTTTACTGGTGTACACGTGGAAGGTTAGCTGTCAGAATTTGTGCGATTGCAGCGTGTAACAGGTTGTAGGGTGATGCACAACTTTATCAACAATCGGGAGAGTGCGGAGGCTGTCTATCTGTTGAATTCTTAGACTAAGGTCACGGCCTCGCATCAAGAAACGTGCAAATTGAGCCGTGCGGATTCTGTTTCATTAAATGAATTCTCTGCACATCTCGAGCCTCTGCTGAAAAGGGTTGAATGATTAAGATTTTGAGTTTGAGCGTTTGATTTTACTGTACTTGTCGACTTTCAGCCAAATTTCAGAGAAGTCAAACTTTTTGCAGATCCTGTCTAAACTGGTTGTATGTTTTGTTGTTGACTCTTTTTACGAATGACAATTGTTTAACCTCCGATCAGGGTTGTCTTCTCTTTTATCTGGCTAAGCTTACAAAAATTAGCTGCGAAGGACTCTCGCGTTGTCGTGAAGATGTTAACAGCCTTCATTTCACATCTGCAGGCACTCTAATGGCAAACTGTTATCTATCAATTGAGTCCTGAACTGGCTGCAATTTGATCGTATATAATAGCCTCGAGGGTCAGTAATTTTCCAGTGACCATAACTTAAATGTATCTTGTCTAACATTGCAAACATTTTGAATATTTGATTTTTCCAGGACAGGTTTGCTGGCTGTTGGATTCCAAGGATTTCAGTGAGTCTGTCTGTATAGAAGATGTGCGAATGCTTCTCACCCATTTCTAACTTCAGGAGTGCGCTTAGCACGGGGACTTGGTACACCTTTATCTCAACATTGAGTAAATTGTCGATGAGATTTCCCATTTGAGAATGTGGTGACCGTTATATTTTTTGGCTCATGTTTGAAGGCATTCGTGTATAGACTGATCCGTTTGATGATTCTAGCCATCACAGTAACTGGGTGGACGGCTGTTCTGGTAGTGTTGGCTATACATGTAATCACGTCTAGATGTGTTTGCTGAATACTTGTAATTAATGATTTTTACAGGGCTTGAGGTTGACCAATCAGTGATGTCCAATAAGCAATTGATCGTTTGTCAGTTGATTGTGTGCGACTGGATACTGTAAACCTTGGATCTGCCCTTAGGTAACGTGCTTGATTGGGAGTCCAAACAGATTCCAGAACATCCTTTCGACACTTAAAACTAACTGACCTCAACTTCACTTAAAACCTCACAAAATTAGATGAGAGTCATAATGGTTATGAACCGATTCTCATTTAAACATATGCCTGAACGTACATGAAATGATTGTCTGTGTAAAACAGGCATTCTGCAGGTGTCAGTGTAAACGAGAAAATTGAGATAAAACGAGAACTAGACTTACCCAATACAATCGCCAAAGTTTTTGTTGCTTTTCTTTCCCGTTGGGATACTGATCGTTGTTTTGTCGCCCGGAAATTTACACGCTTTTTGATTTTTTCAACTGAACTGATGGTAAATAAGTTTGAGTTTTTATCGGAAGCATTAATTTCGTGACCAGCAGGGTTTGGTTGTGGTCGTCGCTCGGTATTTTTCAGGATGTTTCGTATAGTTCTGCACAAATCTGTTCGCGATCGAGGTTTAATTTCATGTATACTTGTGGGCTTTTTGTATTTGTACTCTGAAGTGCTGAGGATACAAGTTTTCGGAATCACTGATTCAGGCTGTTGCACGCTGTTGTAGTTGGATTTCCAGTGGAACGTCCTACTTTTGTATACTGTCTTCGTCAGAAAAACCTGAAACCCAGGTCTTCTTACAGTATTGATTCGGCCTCCATTACGGTTGATTAGAAGTAATCTTCGACCGGATGTACTCATGTTTTTTTTACTAATCGAAGTCGAGCAGTTAGTTGGCAAATCGAACGGCGAGTGATTGCGAGTCCACAGTACTTGGTTTTTTCGTGTAGTTATGTTGTCACAAGTGCATTCCAGTGGGGAGAGACAGATACCATCGTCGTGACATTCTATACACGCGCTAGAATCTGCGGAGTTCTCTCCGTAATCTGATGTGTCCTCTGAAGATGAATAAAGGTTGTCCAAAGTGTTCTGTGATGAAGTGCTGTAGTCGCTTATCTGATCACATGGCTCTGAACACCGAATACAACAGATGACCCTTCGAATCGTAGATGGTTCGTGATCCTCTGATCTGAGCTGGTTGTGCCGTTGGCTGTTAAATTTATGCAACTCAGGAATGGAACCACCACCTTCCCTAGTGCAGTTGTCTGTTTGCTGAGATCCCAAATCTCTAGGTGAATCTGAGATGGCTGGTGACTCAGGACAGGGATTATAACATACGTGGCCGAACTTCATTTCATTTCCGTCCGTAACCTCTGCTTGTCGTCCTCTTTGAGAACTTGCAGCGCTTTTCTGGAAACCAAACTGTCCAGGACCAGAATAAGCTCTCAACCGATTAAAAATGGGGGACTGTTTTGAATCTGTGAGTGTACTTGGGCTCTTGTCTACAGCTGACACTGTTTTTGACGAATAGACGTGGGGTATCTTTAGAGAAAAATAGCTAGGTAGCTGATGGTTAGCAAGCTTTTGCGGTATGAAGAACGACTCTGAGTGAGATTTGTGTAAGGAAAGGTCTCTATTTGAATTGCCTTCCGGGACCAAAATGGAAAGGTTTGGCGATTGTATGTCAGTTCTTGGTCCGTCAAACTCACACTCCGTTATTGTATTTACAAAGTTCAGTATGAAGCAAGGAGGCGAACGTTCATCTTCTTGTTGCAACTTCTTATGTTCCCCGGAAGTAAGCTCATCATCCACCGGTATCGTGGCTGTGACTGAATCAGCCATATGCGTGATTTGTCTGGTAGTTTCCGTTGTATTCGAACAACTCGCTTGGAACCGTTTCGCGATAGGATTTGCTAAAACAGTTCCTCGGTCTTCGCTACTCTCACAATGCGATTCAGACCTAGTAGACAGCGACTTATCCAGCTGTTTGTGCCTTTCCCGAATCAGGCGGAAGATGCGCTGATAGACCGCCAACAGGACCACTGCTGGAACATAAAATGAACCTACTGATGAGCTGATCACGTAGACAGGGTTGTTGGATGCGCACGAATTCAACTCTAACTCGTACATCTCGTTCAATCCGCAAACCACAGGCAGTGCGATCACAAATGACACTGTCCAGACAACTGCGATTGAAACACGAACCCGCTTTAAATTATTCCGTTTAGCGTAACTGATCGGTCTGGTGACGGCCATGTACCTTGGAAGCGCGGATTGGGAAAAGCAAAATAGGCAATTAGTGAGGATGCACCTCGATCTTTTCGAGCGATGGGAAAGGCATCTTGCTGTAGTACCGTTGACTAAAGATTTGGAACTTTGCAATTTTCGTCTCTACAAAAAGTACATCTGTGGCCTAAGTACTATGTGTTTACCGTCCAAACTTCTCCGGAAGCACATGACCGGTTTCTTGTTTGCTTTCATTTATCAAGTATGGTCAAGTGCTTCCGGTTACATTTAACCAGTAACCACATACATTATGTCTTGTAAAACTTTAATGCCATCTAGCAGTTTGAGGCAGACCGCACAGCTACTATATCTGCCTTGACATCTGAACTCCAGGGGATCCGCCATAATTGACCCAATTACTTCACAAATGGGGCATTAGTTATAGGAAATTTTGCGGCTTGTTTATATTGACCGAATCTGGACAAATGTTTTGCATTAAATATGAACTGGTTTCACAGTCACTCAATTGTCTCCGAAATCGTGACATTTTCATCAGACTGTACGTAACGAAAACAAAGTTTAAAAGCCAAGCAACATAATTGAACGTTAGGAATACGTTCGGGTTAGTGAAAATCTGCTTGCCAGACTTGTTCACACTTGCTAGCTGCCCTTGGAACTGTAAACCTCAGTCGACTTAACTGAGGATATGTGCAGTAGAACTTAACGTATTTCTCGTCACGGATTTATGGATAAATACTGTAACTAGCCTTGAAGATAACCGTAAAAACTCAATAACATGCGTTGCTGTTAGTTGTAGATAGTGTTCCGTTTTATGACAGAATACCTCAATAGTTAGAGTTAGCCTAAATGGTTTCATGATGTAACATGTTACATGATGTAACCCAAAAGACTGAATTTCAACTGGGATTATCAGAACGTATTTAACAGCAGTACATCGTGAATTACGAGGATGTAAATAAAAATCGATCTGCTAGCTTTTCTACCAAACGTTTACAGAGTGCAATAAAATGGTTCATTGTTATACGTTCACTTGTCCGGTAAACTCTGAAGAAGTAGGTTCAAGTCAAACTGAAAATCTGACTGAGTAGGAACCACTGAACAATCACACAGATAGATAGGAACAAATGACTTCATATGTAGACCATGCTTCAGCATGAGGCAAATTTCGTAATGAAGATGGCTGTTGCCTTCAATTCACACTCAAGATATATTACAGGCAAAAATTCCGTCGTGCTGTCAACTGGGACCTAAAGCTAACGGTGATAATTATGTGTGTAGTATCTCTACACCCGAATATAACTTTCGTGGATCTGACCACCGAGGTTGACCGAAGTATGCTTCGGATTACGTCAGCTAAATAAAAATTACTGCAGGCAATCAACACTTTAGCCATAATAATTATGGCCTGCCAAAGTAGGCTAACTGCCTTTCAACCGTATATTGATTCCCACATAGCCACTGTTTACCTCTTCTCTCAAGAAGGGAACCACGCATTAAGTCGAACACCATGAATAACAGCAGCTGTTCACAATCCACTAAATCGATTGCCGATGGACAATAATTCATTTTCCGAAAGTATTTGGTGATTAGTTTGTGTATCTGCCTGATTTTAGGCAGAAAAACTTACATAATTTATAGGGAAGCCCTTACCTACGTTAGACAAGTTATGCCAGTGAATATGTTTGAAAAATGTATTCCTTATTGTTGTTGCGTATATTATCATGAATTTTAATCACACTATTGTCGGAATAGCGTTAGTTTCTTCCACATCGTTAGCATTGCCTTGGTTAATGATGTGACGACGTGACAACAGCCATCATCTTTTATTAGCCTGATATCCATATGACAAGTAATGAATGTTCTGTTTGAGCCAAACAGACCGGAGTGTAATTACGAATTGTAGCAATCTATTTTCTTGGTAAAAAACGTATATAATGTTACCTATAAACACACGTGATTTACGAGGTGAAACGAAACCGTGGTCGAAATTCCATGATTTGTGAATGTGTGTTGCACACATTTGCATGGGATTAAATGAAAAATGGTCTTAAATGGAACATAACCTGTGAAGTCGACCCACAAAGATCTATTCAAATTCATATTCTGGTTATTCAGTTTTAATGAAGAACGTTCATTCACCAAAGTGAAAGTATATTAAAAATCACCGTTAAACGACAACACTTGTTTCTGTGAATAAAAAATAAGCTTTAAAGTTGCGGGTGTTCCAGTGAAACTATAATAATGAACCCTGTCTTGAGTGTTGCACTAGTTCGGATGTTGCTTGTGTGCTGATGGACGATTGATCAGCGTAGATGAATAGTTTACATCTGGCGTGGTCACCTGTATTTCCTGGGGAACTGGCCGTAACAGTACTAGTGTTTCTTAACTTACCTTCCACAGTGGCCGGCTTTTATGTAGAACACTCCTCAGCAATGACTACGTCTGTGCTGAAGTATCAAACCTTATGGAAAGCGTCGAGCGCACAAGTTATACCAGCAACATGATTCATAGTGTCCCACAGTGACTGTTACGGTGGAAGTTCTTACGAATGCATTGTGTTGATTCGTTTTAGCTTACTATGGTGTCAGTTTTGTGAAAACCGACGTTCGCAAAGTCAAGTCAGGTCAAATCGATCAGCTCTGAACAGGAATGTTGATGGCCATCCTTAGAGTTGTTATATAATGACGTAGTGAGGACCAGCGATCGGACTTCACCGCCCACACTACTTTTATTCAGTGGAGAGACAAGAGCGTGTATTTAGACATTGAAGTGACCGGGTGAAGAATACAAACAGAAACATTGTAGTGCAGTTTGACGTAAAATGTTTCTCGGTACATACAGGGTCTGAGCGTTGAAAACGACTGCAACCTCGACGTTCTGTAGCCAATGTCATATGCAAATGAGTGTGTTTGGTGTCGTACTGGAGCGCGGAACCCACGTGTTGATTTTCTGAATAAATAACCATTGAGCCACCGGTGTTCTTGGCTCACTAGAGTATGCTCGGCTCGGACCGGGAAGTGACGCTGTCGCTTACGACGTGTCACTGTGGGCAGCGTTGGAACAGGATTCAGAACAACGCCTACTGAATGAACAATTCTTATATGAAGTGCCACCAGCAGTCCGGTATCATCTCTAGATTATTCGCATCGCACGTCTGACGACCTCGAAAGAATTGGCTGGTGCGGCTTGACAACTGCTGGCGGAAAACTTCCTGGTAGTCACCGATTTGAAAGCAACAAAACCAACTTAACTGAATGGTTTTCAAAACGTAGTGGAAAATTTGACTGAGGAGGTGGCGGCTTTGAATACTAATAGGAAAGAGGAAAATTGTACCGCCGTGTGCTACAGATACGGAAGACGTGGGTACTGACGGGGATTATGCCCACTTGACATAAAAACGCCGTACTTCAAGTGTTTCACCAATTTTTTTGTCTGAGAAGGGAAACTCGGTGAAAGGGGCAATTGACGAGACGGCAGTACAGGCTAGGTTGGAAATCAATGACATCTCGAAGTACCAGTTGATTGAGACTTGGACGCTAATTTTACTGATTGGTCAGGGAAAATTGTTTAGCCGTGTCCGATGATGGTTCGAACAGTCGGTGGATTTACTCTCTAAGTTAATGGCTTGGCGGAAAGTGATATTCAAATCAATGGTCAAGTAGTCAACCGGTCTTTCGTTATTTCCCCTGACAAGTCGGATTGTGTCAGGAACGGGTTTTCTTGGCCGTACGGAAACCTTGATTGAGTTGAGGTGTGATGAACTCGTAACGAAGTATGACACATCCCACTTAGCGAGAAAACACAAATCACAGCTCGGACAAGTTGAAGTGAACGCACCCAGAACAATAACAAATTGTGACAATCGGTTGTTGAATGAAGTGGTACGCGAACTCCGAGAAGTGTTCATTAAGGATCTGCGTCATTAGAGCTAGTGTGAAGGGGTTGAACATGAAACCTAATCCGCGCGAAAACGATTTCAACCATTCGGTCAAATTTGAATTGCGATACACTGCAGCCGGAAATTAAGCGACACGTGAAGAAAATTTTGGGAAGAAGAAATTAACGGAGGGGGGCTTACAACTTGCTCAGTTCTCCTATCTTGTTGGTGAGAAAGCTCAACAAGAAATTTCGAATATGTGTCTACCTCAAGCAGCTCAGCAAATTCGTAGCCGTTCTAGCAGTAACAGAGACTGCTGAAAAGGTGAAGAAAGCCAGGGTATTTACAGTGTTGGACTTGTGGTCCGGATATCGGGAAGTTCCAATCAAGCAATCGGACAGCAATAAAACAGCCTCGACACTGGGGAAAAACCAGTATCGTTTCAAATATATGCTGTTTGGATTGTCAGGTGCTCCTTCCACGTTCATACAACTGATTTTTAGGGTGCCGAACGGACTGCACAACAATGTTGTCTGTGGAGTCGATAACGCCATCTACAGCGCCAGTGAGACAGAACACACGGTGCTTGTTTCGGCTATGCTTTAGAAGAGTGGAAAAGTCCGAAATCGTAACTGGCGAAATGAATGGTGGTTGCACCTGGCCACAACGTCACTCAGAACAAGGTCCAACCACTGATTCCGGTGTTAACATTGGACAAGACGCTGCGACAGTTTCTCGGTCGCGTTATTTTCTAAAACTAACTCATCAGAAACCTTAGTGAACCAGAGAGCCTGTTACACAGAATATTGAGAAACAATGGTCAGTTTCACTAATCAAGAAAGATAGGCGGGTGTTTGCCAGAATCCAGCAATTGATGGATGTGGAACAACCGACCCTAAAATTACCGGTGTAACTGAGCAGAACCTCATTGTCGCGACGGATGCGAGTAATGTATGAATCTGAGTTACTCAAAAGCAGGAAGACGGTGTTGTAGAATATTTCGGTGGGGTAATAACACTTGCTGAGCGAAACTATTTAGCGACAGAATCTTAGTGTTTTTCAGTCGTGTGGGCCATGAACGAGTGAAGGCCATACTTGCTCGGTCGACATTTTCATGTGGAGAGTGACCACAAACCGTTAGAGTGGATTAGGTCGGCGAAGAACGCCAGAGGAAATCTGGCTCGTTAGGCGTCGCGTCAAAGTTCTGTGTTTGAATTTGGTTTGAAGGCTAGGCAAAGAGACCAGTGGAATCCGAATGCGACAGAATCCGGATTCAGGAAGTTCCAGGCAAGATGGAGGGGACCGTATGTAGTAGTGGAAAGTTGTGGCCCAGTAGATTTGATTAAGAATGAGCTGAGTCGGCATCGAGTGCACGGAAGCCAGCTTTGTGAATGGTATGACATTCCGATCACAAGATGATGCATGCCAGGTTTATTTGCATCAAAATTCAGGTCAGCCTTTATTAGCGTAATGGGAACGAGCGATCCCACTATACTAATCACATGACTACTACTCAATGGTGAGTCACGAGGCATGCTTATGCTTGGTCACATTATGGTAGTATTGTGACTAGTTTATTGCGATAGTTCACCCTCATCACACCAGTACAGAGTGGACTGACTATGGTTACTTCGGAGTGTTATGGCGTTCGCTAACCCAACCTTACCAGAAGGCCTGTTTTGGAATACATCCTTCGGTTAAGCCATCCGGTTGGAATTTCCGTGAACCGTTTACGACTGAGGCTGAACAAGTGTTGGGAGCTCAGTAGAAGCAATTCCTCATTGGTCGCATTCTTTCCATTTTCAGTATTCCACACTGTTCCCTTTACTCGGACAGCTGTGTTGTAACGACAATGAGAGTCTGGAAGCTAAAATTATCGTAACCTCCTAGTTATCCTTTGCTTGTATTGCTAAGCTTGATATAAAACGCATTAACAGTGGGAATAGGTGTTGTCTTATTCGATCAAGCTAAACGTCTAGTGTTACGGTAATACGAACAGCGAGAACATATTAATATCTCTTGGTCACTTGGAACTCTGCGTTACCATATATCATGACAGCTATTGTGTATAACCCGTTAAATAGGCCAGAGTAGCTGCTACGTTGCTCAATAACAATATACCCGACCACTCTGCGTAGATTCAGTTCAAATCTATCATACAATCAGATGATTAAATATGGCATTGGGAACAGAGTTCAGATTAGCGCTGACAACCTGTCCGTATGTTTACTGACAGCTGGGTCAAGTCGGTTCCTGTGTATCGGTCTGTGATAGGATTTGCCTGGCGTGGTTGATGCGTATAACCCACATCTAAGAGGTGCTTTAACAAATTTCGATATATATATATATACCTCACTAGCGTCAAACTAAGACAAGGTGATTCGTTATGAATGCAAACAGTCTGTTTCTGACATCAGTTACAAATAAGATGGGAAGTTAACATTAATCTAGTCTTGAAGCCAATGACAGCCAACCCGAGAAGTATACGCATACGAGGACACATGTCCATTGGCGATTAATTAAGTCTATTTGATATGATGTACATGCGGATCGTTCAAAGTATTCTACAGTATACATTTTATTTCACCCGGAAATACGACGGATCGTCGTTCTATTTATTTACATTTTTGGAAAATTTACAAGTAATCACACGGCTGCTTTGAGTTTCACGCAATTATTCGACTCATCGGTAGATCTCATTTATATCTTTGTGAGCAAGAGCGGTCAGTATTATCGAAAATTATTCATTTAACACTGCACTTAGTCGGGCAATATGAAGCCCATCTTTAGGCAAAATTCAGACCATACAAACAATACCGGAACGGAACTAAGGCGGGGTGCCTATAAATGTATGTTTGCACCGCGATTGCATTCAAAATACCGAACCACATTCCGAAATGTCCAGTTGCTTTAGGCGCTTAATTAGAAAATCACTCTACTTCGTGAAGGGAAGAGAGACAGCAATTATACTGAACTGTTTCGAAAGACGTCACACCACGTTCTGATGGATACTTTTTGGAGTTTGCAGCGTTATAAAACAAACCAAAGAGGAATACCGGTGTCGGATCAATCCAATGAGAAACTACACTTGAACTGGTAAATCGACTGGTTACATGAAGAACAAAGCTAAACAATGAATATAAGAGTCGATTTTCTGAAATGAAATATCGTCTACTTGTTGGTCGTTACCCCGCTACTTGGAAGATGAAGAGCTACACATTCCACACTTCAATGTAAAAACACAGTGATGTGCACAAAAATGATGAATTTGCTCAAGATGATGGTGCGAACAAACCCATTGATGAAGTGAGCGAACGAAGTATAGGATACTGCGTGTTGCCTCAATACATGATCATCATATTTGTCTCAAACTGTACGGTGTTGAAGCGGCATAAATACGCAGAAAAACAAACATGAGACAAGATTTCGCCACAAAGAATATTGAAGCCAGTGATGGGTGATGATGTGGTTAACTAACCGTCAGTAACGGAGTAAGTGAGCACGATATCGCCAGTTGGAGAATTGTAGTAGTGCTTCTATCACCGGTATGAAGTACGCAAATAACTCCCGTCTTCTCTTTAATCACTGTTACTAAGATAAATCAGGCTCCATGGACGTCAGTGGTGGACCGGTAGCCACCAGTGACAAGTGGACTGGTCCGTAATGTTTATATGAGCTACCTTTTGAACGAGAATCTGTCGTTCAGTCTCAGTGCTTCGGATGCACATGGACTCGGGCGAAAAACTATGATATCTTTTATGAAGTACTGTGGAATGGCGTATTGTTTGGCCGAATTGAAAAGAATTTGCTTGTCCATATTATGCATTCTATTGCGTTTGTCCAACGAATAGTCTTTCAGTAATCGTACGTATGCTTATTCCTGATGTGCGCGGAAGGAAACCAGACAACACGAATGATGACTGCGTCCCAAAAGCAGCGAATAGTAAAGCCCCCTGCTGATATTGCCACCTATTTTGTAATCAGAATCAGGTTACATGACTATCGAACTTTACACAACTGCAAATATATGTACGACACAGGCTCAACCAGATCTGTTATTAACGGTTCCGATTCCCTTGTGCAAGTGCGTCCGAGTCCGTAAAGTATGGTAGTTAATAAACCCAAAATATCATAAACTAAGTTTTGATCCGGAACGTCTTAAAGTCCACTAATCGAATCACTGTCATATAATTCTTGTTTCCATCACCCCGACAGAAAATGTCATGCCAAAACGGTAGACCACCTGTACATACTGTTCTCGAGGGTGATGGTTGACCAAAAGTTTTAAGGCCGTGTGCATTTTCTCGTTCTCGAAAAGTCGGTTTGTAGTTGTCATTGAAAATTAAGACACATCAAACAACTAGTACATCAGGTTCAACCGGGTATTACCTTGGTCGTTCTTCAGTAGTTCCATCTAACTTTACCACTACTGATAACTGTCTTCCATTTGCCTGTTAACCTCACACAGCCTTATTTTGTTGCATTGTAGGAAAAATTGAGATGACTTCTTATTAAGATTCTAGACAGGTAACTTATTGCCACTCGAATCAGTTATGCGTAGTGTGTCTTGGCAATGATTTTAAGTAGTGTAGTGAGTGTGTTAATTTAAAAGCCATATTGGTGAAGACTCTTGATTCCATCCGGTCTTGGACCAGCTGCAAAAACAGCTAGTAATTTTTCAGAAATTCCTCTTTGCCAATCAGTACCATGATTTGTTTCATGAGTTCGGTATGTCAGTGAATTTGCATTAGCATGAGTTTAAATGTAAAGTTTCTGAACTTCTGTCATGATGTCCTTTCCCAGCTGTTGCAGCACCGGCCACACATTCTATTGCTGTCGCCTGTCCAAATACAGTCGAAGCCTGGAGCTTTTCACAGTTGAATCATTCCCGTAGATTAGCCAACTTCGAAGAATCGCGGAAGAGAAATGCGACCGAATAGGAATGTGTAAGAATCCACCCGTTAAACGGTACATTCTATATACATTGCTTACGCTCTGCTTGCAGCAACTGCAGCGTAGCTTTGACAGAATTTTCCGAACTTCTGTTTACGAAACGTGGACAGAATAACAATGGTTGAAGTTGTCTGGTAAAATATTTTCGGCACAGTAAATGTACGTCCCAAGTCGGGAAACAAAAGTGAGTACTTCCAGGTACGAGGATGACGGTGTTTGAGGGGGTATTTGCAATCGGAAGTACACAGGCGAATAGAAAGCAAGAGAACCAGTTTGCTTGGTGAAATGGACACCGTTAGGAGACAAGATCAGTTTTCCACTGATCCCGAACGGTATGTTCGCAATTATTCGTCTGCCATTTTGAGCCGAACTGTGCAAGAAGCGTTATCATCAGGCCCAAACATTCTACTGCCGAGATCTAAATGCAAATGACCAGATTGTGAAGTTCAGTTTGATAACCTACCCTAACGATTGGTTGGACACGTTCCATCATCAATACTAAACGTGAGACATTGCAATCATACTCTGCTCAATACTGACCATAAATACGTGAGTATCACAGTAAAGAATCGTAGTTTTTTGAGGTGAAACAATTTGGAGGCTATAAAAGAGTTGCAAACTTGTATGAACGGAATAGTTCTATATAACGTGGTAATCAGTAAGGAGTCCACTGTCTTATTATGCAATACAGATGCGGCCCACGTACCTACTGAGATAATTCTGCATGTGCGCACTGCAGGTTGATGAGAATCCGATCACATTTGGTATGTTTTATACAGGACCGCTGTTTATAACTCATCAAATAAGTCGATTTTGCATAATGGCAGGTAAAGTTTAACTTTGTGAACATGTCAAACCTGTCCAGTTGATCACGTGTTCGTCGATTTCAGGTGTTATGTTCTCTGATAGATGAAAGTGTGCAAAACATTTGGTTAACAAATGCAAAAATGTACTTCATCAATCACACTGCGTCTTCCTAGTTCCCGAGTCTCACAAGTTATACCGGCCAGACTGTTGTCATACTGGTATCATCGGAACAAATAGGATTAAAAAAGACTGGTGGGATGCAAATTATATTACCAGGTTATGCAGATCCGAAACTATAGCACCTCCGAGGGTCTTTTATCGGCTTTCTGCCACCTAGGATCGCCATGATTGCAAATTTTTTGTAAACAATCTAAGATAATGCTGACGGGAACGACTACATAGGTAAGCCTGCTAACCGGCTTTTAGACACCGGTTTGTGTATTAATAGTTCCGCGGTCTATTTCAGCGTATCAGGAGTTCTGCTAATGTAACCAGTGGAGTTCATTTGATGGGGGGAATAATCGGATACAGTGAAAATTTCGACATCACACGTACACACTTCAACAAGCAAAAACAGACGACCCACAAGAATCCGACCGTAACATTTTCTGTAAGCAAAAACTCCCTCTATCTCTCTCAGACCTACTGCAATCGTAAGAAATTCCAATAGCTAATGGCTCACCCACTCAAAACAAACGGAATCGCTAGATATTGTTAACGGCGCTCCGGTAAATATCGTCCAGGTGACAACAAATAAATACCGCATGCTGTTCCGGTCGTCGCTTCTCAGTCTTCCTTAAGTGCGATCTACACTCCTAAGTCCGACTGTGCACACTTTCAATGAACGGCAAGCAACAGTGATATTGAGGATAGTCCGATATTTGCAAGACACGCTGATGTCTCACTAGTTCACTTCATGTATTTGGATGGATGACATGAGCAACTCCAGAATATTTGGTGGAGGTAGTCCAGCTCACGTAAGAACTATAATATTAGGAATTGCTAGAAGTAACTCATTTTTCCCTGATCACGTCATCACGAATTGACGTTAAGAGGTCCAACTACGACGAGATTCCCTCTAAGTACGGTACCGCTCCCACGTTCAATATGGTCCCAACGCATATAAGTAACTTGTAGGCGCGGCAAAAAACTGGTGTTTCAATGAAAGACAGATACGAATCAAAGGTTACGTTGCAAATGTTTTCCGAGGGGCCCATGACATATCAGATGGTTCAATCGACTCTGCTCAGCTATCCCACATTTGTGACCGTACAGCAGGTGTGAACGACAACAGCGTTAATTATATAAAAGTGTTCCGCAAGGTCCAAACTCTACCAACCACCTTGCCTACAGTTGTCCAGATATTTTTGATTGAACCGAGATTTCCAAACTTATTTATTACAGTAGTCTTATGAAGTTGTTATCCGTGACTGCTTTCTTTCACACACGGTTCGGTTGGACCGGTTCTGTCCAAAGTTTTATCAAACCCAGAATAGTTTTTTTTAGATTGAAACTCATTTCAACATTCTGTTTGGCTACGCACACACCTGGTCCTGGATATCAACTTATTCAGTCGATAAATGAACCACAGTGAGCTGAAACATCACACTTGACCGCACTCCAACTTACTTCACTAGTCAGTTTATGCACGGACAGTCAGTCGGCCATAAGCTGCTGTTTATACCCTCTTAAACAAACGTCTCAACTTCAATTGACCTCAAACTAAAATGAACCAGACCACATTGTTGGAAATACGTGATCCGATAGCTTAATCAAGAAAGAATAAATTACGATTAGCGGTAGATCACAACGGTTATTCGATTATCTAGGTCAGCGACATTTGGGATATTGGGGTAATCTGACATTCTTCATAGAATTCCGTTGATCGTTCGTGAATTAATAAACTTGAGGGGCTAGTTGAGTTATTCACTTCGATAGCTAACGTAACCATCTGAACACTGATATTTGACAGATGGGGAGTGACTACGGTCGAAAAAGCCTGAAGTGTACACCAACAAAGCAATATCGGGAAATTACTCACTTATGTGCCAGTTAGGTATGTTACTGTCAGCACTGTGACAAATGGCACTCAACAGAATACAATTTCCCCATTTCGTATCACATGATTCTCTGCCTTAATAATTGCAGTAGTCTCCTTTGCACCAGAACATCTTCCTTAATAACAAAGACTCATGTTTCGTTATATCTTCAAGCTTTTCAAAGGTCTTCACGGATGTTTTGGTGACTATCTTATCGTGTCATCTTACGATTTGTGATAAGTGATTTGACGAATTATATTGTACTGTATGAAGCCTTTACCCAGATTTGGATGCAAGTGTATTATCGTGCGGTGTACCGCCATTTGGTGTTACCATGTATTCTCCCTTTCGCTTCCTTTCAGACCTTATTGTGCTTCGACTGTGAACGTTGAACGTTTTATGCGCTCTTCCCTGTGATGGACTCACCACACAAGTGAGCGGTTTCTCGTGGTTGGCCTTAAGATCCTCCTGATTGTCTTCACTTGGCCCGATTTTTTTACCGATCTAACCACATTAATCATGTCGTGGGAGTGAAACTGATTCAATAAACATTTCGCTGGAATTGCATGTCACCACCAACATACATTTATTTAGACATAGAATTCCAGCTTACTGCGCTGTCATTCTCCATATTCTATATACTAAGCTCCGTAGGAGATTAAGACGCATTTGTGAAGCAGACAACAGCGTGCTTGCTTAAGATTCTGTCATTTCTTCTTCGAAGACCTGTACACTGCCCAACAGAATTGTACGTACACGGTACAAAAATATGGCAAATTTTGATGATATAACTGGAAAGGGAAAAGTTAGCTTGACCCGTAAAGGATAATCTGTGAAGTTCATATTTTATCTACTAAGTGCACCGCGGTGGCAAGTGAAACTAACATGGGAGTTACAACTCAAACTCGCCCATTTGGATAGCACCGAATAGAACGCCTCTTTTTGACGTTCAGCTGGACGGTACGCCTTCATTTTGGGTTAATAATTCAAGCCTGCCTACTGTGTATTATTAGGGTTGTTCATTTGTTTGGGTGAAACTAAATCTGGGTTAGAGAATGTGTTAACTCACCATTTATTTCACTAATCGGAACAATCTTTTAAACTGGGCCAGTTATTCAAGTATAATTGACATACCTAAGACGATATTGATTTGTAAATTCAGAGTTCGGATTTCGGCCCAGCCGAATCAGCCATCCAAACAAGATTGTTGGACACTCCGTTCAAAAGTTGTTTTCTGAAGGAAACATTCTACTCAATAATACCTCGGCATTCAGAAATGATTAATAGTATCCACGTTTACATCAAATACACACTACTTATCCTAACGCTGAAATTAACTGTGAAATCATTTGTCCTAATTATTAATGTGAATATCCCTGAGACGGTAATAAGCAAGTTAACCGAACCTCAACCACTTCGACTAATGGAAGATAGTTCAGACTACACAGATATCGCACATATTTCCATCACATTATAACATCACAATATATTATTACGTGAAGCTGCCGAATGTACTTAAAGTTTGCTAAACACCTGTCACACGTCTGCACCGTGCATCCGAAAAGAAATGAGATGCTCTTTTTAATAACCACAGCTGAGTAAGTTTTAGGAAAGCACCGTTAATCAGCTGTCTTTTTAATTTGACTAATAGGTGTGTCTCTGAACGCAAATGAGTTCAACTCAACTGATCAGTATCATGTAATCAATATGTGATTACGTTTCAACGGTACATGCATTCTGGGCAAATAAAGAATGTAGTCAAACTGATTTTTTAAGCACCAGAGTTACAAGATGAACACTCACTGAACGAATGCTCTGAGCATGTAAGCTGTTAGCTCGATTACATATGAACATCAAGCAGAAGGTCAGTCAAAAACCATTGGTTAATTGACGTGGAACATATAGAAAAATCGGTCTTCACAACTGAACACGGTAGCATCTTTGACGATTGTAGTGGGTTAGCTTACCGTTGTTTTCTTACATTTAACCCTCTGTATCACATCAGCTTTACCAATTGTACTGTTTACCTTGGTCGTGCAACGAGTCAGTTTCTTGAACTAATGGTCAGCACCTCATTGCTCAAGTTTCCAACATGAAAACAGCGTCCATGTTTGGAATTGCCTTATGGACGAGAATAAGCCAGCGGAAAGTCAGCCGTTCGAGCAAGCGACATCGGCTGACATTCACTGGTCTGCTTGCACTGATAGAAATGCACATTTTTGTAACATATCACCAGCTTATCCGTCTGACCCTGATGTATGGAACAAGCAGCCGTTGAGAGACTGAACAGCGGAACAAACATGTTGCACAAGTCGGAAGGCTGGTTAGGTTCAAGATAGGTGATGACTAAATTCGCTTCTTCAACACTCGAAAGGAATAAATGCTGGTCCCTATAGTTCAACAACTCTGACGGCAGAGTGTAAAGTATTCAGCGGATGTGCAAGTCATTATTTCTAACAGTTTACATACATTGACAATGTTCTCCAAAGTGAAAAGACTGAGCTGAACAATGATTCTGCAGAACGTGTTATTTATTCCGTATTCAATTGGTTTTTATCATTTAACATTAGTGAGTTGAACAAAAATGTTTCAGTTATTGATTTTTTCATTTTTATTTCTCTGTACACAACACTCAAGTACGCAACGATCAAATTATTTGCTGTAACATTAAGATATATTCTGTTCGTCCAGTATCTAATGAGAATGAAACATGTTAGCACACGAGAAGAGAACTAAACAAACCAAGTATCCGCTCAGCCTGGATTGATATTCCGAGTGCTATGAGAGGTTGTCCACTTAAAGGTATGCAACCACCGGAACTACGCTAAACGAGCACTCTAAACACTGTGAAGTCTTATGCGAGAATCAATGATATCCACAATGGAGCCATTACATGACAGCTTTCGAACTGGGTGGTCGACGTGTTCATTTTGAGTTCAAAATTTTGGTATGAATGTTAGCTAAAGTCGAAACTGTTTTTCGTTCTAATGATTTGATTTCGGGACAATGGGGATATCTACTAATTGTTGCTAATGTCATTGGTTAGGATAGTTATCCATAGATTTGTAAGAATGCGGGCGTTCCATCTTGACTTCCAGATCCATCGTTCTCCATCCTAGAAATGCATTACACGGACACTTAAGCCAACGTGCTGCCAGCTTAACATGATTTTTGATATAATCTGGTAGAAAGAAACATAATTCAAAGGTTATTACAAAAACGGGCCGACTGAACTCAAAGGTTTTCCGAAAAGAATTCCAGATTTCGATGCTCGAAACCTGCAGCATCGCCGGTAGCCCCGATATCACTTAATTTCCTGTTATCGTCTGAATATACTAACGCAAAACCTTACGAGGACCTAGGTCGCTTACTTTGGATTGAAAGTAACACAACTTTACGAGCACGTTGTAAAACTGTACGCTTCAACCACCTCGGGTGGTTTTCCTAAGAAGTAATTCACCATAGTTCTCTGCAACGTTAACATTTTCACAACATATCGCCTCTTATTCTCCTCGAGAGTTTTTCAGCCAAGCAAGCCCACACTGTTACGGGCTCAGATAGTAATGGCCGCACCTGATTGTGATGGTGATGCTAGTTCTCATTCAGTCTGTTGTACAACTCCACCCTGCTTTTCGCTAACCCAATCTCTGGTCCAGCAAGAATGTTTCAAAGTCATTGGGATTCGCCTATAGAGTGCATCAGGTTCTGATGGCTAACGCGTGTATTTTAGTTTAATCGAGTGATGAATTCTTTAAACAGTGGGAAAGGACAATGGGACCAAAGCCGGTAAATTCAGACCAATGTCGTATCATTTAGGCTGACTTAAACAGCAGACACTACTGATGAACTGTAAACAAACAGCTTGATGCTATTTAGTCATATCAAGTCCCTAACAAATCCTTACAAATGCAACACGTAACGTCATTTACTGTGCGCTCTGTGACACCACCTTCTCACTTCTGTTCCCTGGTTATGTTTACCTGATTTCCAGAAAAACATTTCGTTCTTACGCATTGGCTGCTCACGCATTTCTCTTAATTCTTTCATCATGTTCCTGGACCAAATTGTATCCATGCCCTTAAGCAAGCTTGTCTCTGATGAGTCGACACTGTTGACGGAGATTCCACTAAATATGTATCGCGTAGCTGCACTGTCACACAAAGCCGTCTTCTGAGAGCGCATCTGTCCACTGACCTTTAGCTATTCCCAAGCGTGTGCATTGTCTTTGAAACGGCCGTACAGTAGCCGACCATTTTTGGTCTAATTTTCATCAAAATGGAAACATAACTTGCCCACTGTGAGACTTTTGAGTACTTCGCGTGATTGCTACACTTCCTGACTTAAAACAGAGTTGCTTAATCAGGATATTTTATACAACAACATTGTGCTTCCACACACCGTGTTGAGGACCATACAGAGAACCACAAGCCATAGAGCAACCCATAATCCTGGTCACTACTAAAAAAGAACTGTATCTGAAAGTGCTCACACGATACCCCAGAAATGCCTAATGTGAGTTTGAAGTCACAGTAGTCAAAATGATCACTTCCAACCAGAGAGGTCGGAGTTCGAATAGTACAGTAGTCAAAGATATGCACTGCTGATGAACTTTAACGGCATTCCTGTCGGTGGATGGCCGAAGTTCCCTGCCTAGCAGGAAGACAATCAACATCTTTCTCGACTTCTTGGTTGTGTAACGCTTCTACCTCTTGACCCTCTTGGCTTGAAAATTTCACACGGCTTGAATGGCGAACTTTTGTTAATAGATCAGACAAGGAGAGACTTCGATTTCACTGTTTACAAATTTTAAAATGGAGAAAACTAACAGTTTCGCATTACAAAGTGTGGGGTCGACAATGTTAGCAACGTGCTGCGGATATACAACGGCCGAAGTGCATCGTGACGGCAACCTACGGATGTGTGGAAATATCTACTCAATAAGGCAGTTCTGCGTAAATGTAACTGTTAGAAAGAATATGTCAGTGACTGATGGGAAGACTTTGATCTAGATCATATAGGAATAATGCACAGTACAAAGCGGTTCACACTTATCTTGCCTTTTAATAAATCTACCCAAAAAGGCATAAAATCGGGTTATCAAAATATATATGCAACTTGTTTTTTTATTAAAAAACACAAACATTCTACAAGTATTCTGGCTTGTGATCATGCAGAAGATAATCATTTCACAACGTTAATGATGCGTGACTACTCGTGCAACGTAATTATTTCCAATAAATTTCGTCTTCATACGATTTTTGTGTTTGTTGTCAATCGTTGAAACCGGAGATCAGACCGCTTGATAAATTTGCTTAGATTAATGTACCTCAGTCTTGTCTAAACGTAACATAATGAGTTGAGGCTTATATCACTGTAAGAGAGTGTGAAGTTCGGTCTTCCGTTCACCGAATAGCAGACGTTCAGATACCCTTCACACAGTTTGTTTTAATCCACACCAAAAACCATGAATTCACGGTTCTAAGTTGCGTACTGTTTACCTCTAGATATTACTGCATGCGGATCGACTCTCAGTCGTTTGAAAGTTCCACCCTGCTTCATTGATGAGGGAAGTGCTTATAAGTGATGTCAGCCACACATAACTTTGGTGGAGGTTCTGTCGGGTAGGATTTCACCGGCAGTTAATCAAGAAACCCCACAAATATATGAGTAGTGTTCAGTCTGTATCAACAAGCCGCTGCCCTCACCGAACTGTGTAAAGTACCTGGATGTATGTAGTATGATCATTTACGCAGTCGGGATAGAAGCAACTAACTTAGCGGCTGACGAGCAAGTGAACAATTGGGAGAATATTTCACACTCCAAACAAAAACTAGGATCGTAATGCGTGTTGCGGCCGTACACGTTCCCAAAACCACTAGATTTCGTGTGTTTATTCAACCATTCTGGTTATCTCGAACTGAACGTCAGTCGTAATTGATTACTACCATCGCATTGGGATAGATTTCTCAGCCAGCCTGTTTCGAAAAGCAGCAGTAACTTCGAGTCTGACCCTTGTTAGAGCTGATCAGTATGACATATCCTTGCTAATTTCTGGACCAGAACTCCACTCACCATTCTGTGAAGCAACTACGCGCCATTGGCTCCTCATACGACCGCATTATACTATCTGGTCGCTCAATCTTCTTCGCTATTGAGTGATGATTTATATGGTTGTACCAAGAACAATAAGCAGTATTAACAGTGAGCCAAGATAATCTGATAGGTCTAACTGATTCTCATCAGAAGAAAAGCAAATTTGTGAATCTATTCACTCAGATTTCGTTTGATCGAAATAGCTGGAAACGTTCATGTGTAAGATTTTCTTTTGATCAATATAGCTGGAAACGTTCATGTGTAAGTTTTTGCATAGAATATAAACGCTTCTTAGTGAACCTGAGAGAAACAACGGCAACAAAGACACACACGAGCAAACTTGATGACATACATGTAGGCCGACATTCAGGTATTACTTATGCTCACCTTTTGAGCATAGGAAAACAGGGCTGGCTGTAATGATTTACTTGGATAATTGGCGATATCACTGTCAAAAGGTCAGCTGTGGATGAGGGCAAACCACTTTACCGGATCAGAGACTATAACACCACTTCGAAAAGTGTCACACACACACAAACACACAATGAACCGGAGGAAATTATGAAACAGATGCCAGTTTGCACAGATAGGTCCTATGTTGTATTTGTTGACAATTAGTAAGCAGTCTACTGTACAAATGGCAGTGCATATTATTATCGCTACGCGTGGCGAAGTTAACAAGTGAGACGGTGATGTGGTTATTTGTTATGACAAACTTCGAGCTGACCGGACTGAACAAAAATCCAACGGTCATGTTCCGAAGGAAATAAATGATCCTGTGATATAAATATCTAGCCGCCGGATATTTTAATGGTGTGATTGCTGCTGGAAGTCGCAGGATGTCCATTTCTTGTGTTCAGTTAACACAGCTCTTTACGTGTTGTGGCAATGAATTGTTAGTGTAAAGTTGTTTATTCTTGACGACTTGATGAACATCGTTGTAAAACTAACTGATAAAATCGCGAGACCTCTCCGCCATATGGTGTGCCGAATAAGAGTATCAGCAGTTATTGGCTTGTTCCTCTTCGGAATCGTTTCACTTCATTGTTTTGATATGTGAATTTCATGTGTACAGAGGTGGGGTAAGAGTGATTTATTCACTTCCTGTTTTTATGCACCTCATAACGACTTGAACTTAATCAAATCCCGGCTACTCATCAATAATCTAAAACGCTGCTTAGCATGTTTAACGAAGTCAGAGATTTCGACCTCTCTCGGAAATCCAAAATCGCGTGGTTGTGAGTTAGAGTCAACAGGATAGACGATCGGACAACATAATCATTTCTAACTAGTGGAAGTGGTCGAGCTTTCAGATATGACACTTTGGTCATGCATATTTTGAGATGAATAGCGTGATGGTCAACACAGTTACCTCATGAAAGTTTGGCCGGAGTTTTAATTCAGCCATGACAAAGATATGCACAGGTGGAGTGCTCTAATGAGAGCGAAACTCGAGTCTAGTGCTTCGTTTCGAGAGAGGCCTACTAGGAAGTCTATGTGAATGCGACTGCTGCAGCCAGTTGAAGGTGATGTTCAACTTGAAACTGACCGTCAGTCGTGGCAATGCTGTTTAGGTGCAGACGTTTCAGCGTCAGAAAATACCAGTGCGGATTCGGAGCAAAACTGCAGGCTGGCCAGTTTATCACGAGTATTCAGTAAAAGTGAGTCCCCCTGTTGTCAGCTTGAATGCAGGTAACGAGAAATCGTCGAAGTGTAAGATTGCTGCAATCACCTGGTGAACTGATAAGAGGAATGATGCTTGACAAAAATACCAAAGTCATAACCTGGAAACAAGAATATTGTGAATGTTCTTACGAACTATCAATGGACCCCGTCTAACTCCGAATTTTGTGTGTAAACGGAAGGAAGTTGTTGAAAGAACATTCCTTCGTGCAGCCGATTCTGACTGGGATTAATGAGTGATGTATTCTCTTTGCTTCAAAAGAAACGGATAATGCCAGTCCGAGGAACTGAGCCTGCGAACCGTCTCACCCAGCTCCACAACAGTACCCGCTGTTCTACCAAATCTCGGGCTAGAACTCTTAACATTCCGATTCCAGTTACTCTAAGGCCTATATTCCATTGGCCGAAAAATGTAGCTACAGCTCTCTCTCTCTCTCTATATATATATAGTCTAGTTGCTGATTCTAGTGTGAATTTGTAATGTCACAATAAATACCTACCACTCGGTGTACGCTCTGTGCACTTAATCATGTATATATACATATATATATATATATATAAATTCTTGTGAACCGATTACATTAGATGCTTATTATGCGCGTGTAACCATGGGTCAAAAGAGCTTCATGGGTGATTTAAGTTTCGGAGACTGACAATCATTCGACTGGAATAGTAATTCTAAATTGCATCATTTTCGGATCTTGCTTTAGTACACACTTTTGTCCAACTTGGAATTTTTCGCTGAATCTCTTTTTGCTTCAAAGTTAGCCTACTGAGGCTAAAAGTCTAACCAAAACGTAGCATCGAGCTGTTGTTAAACTCTCAAGAGTCAAGAAGTTCTGGCCGTAGAAAGTAACCCAGAGCATTTTAACTTTGTGCAGGAGTGAATATCCAACACATCGTTGGTGGTGAAACATGTTCGGTGTGACCTGTGGGGAGATTTTCTGCAAAAGTGTCAATCGCTTATAGGGCGAAATGTAATAATAACGGCCACAGTATGCGTTTGTGTAAGCAGTGAGCATTCGCTTGGATAAGTTCACCCCAGTAGTTCACAATCATGTGATACTCAAGGTGTGTGGATGTTGAACCGACAGAATGCCGAGGCCAGAAATGGAACAAAACAGTTTTGATGTTAAGAGAAAGTCGCGCGCCCAGACACACTTGACAGATCACCTCCTGTGGTGATCAGTTACTGAGATTCGAAGGTGGATGCATATTTCTCACTCCGAGAAGTAAACACAACGAAAGAAGTATTACACAATACTCGTGCATTCCGGGGTGGGTTGAATGGAAAGCTGTTTGAATCACCGGTTGCCTAAACCCCCACCTAATAAACAGCCTAGCAAAGGAACACTCCATATGCAACTTTAGAATAAATAATCGGGATTGAGTGAACAACATTAATGCTACATCTACAGTTCTTCACCAAGTTCCTTGTGCTGTTCTGTTGAATCAGATTGCAGCTTGTGGCTTTACGTATGCCGCTAAAATCAGTCAATGACGAATTCCGATTTCTTCAAGTTTGACATATGACTATAAATGAGAGTTCTCGTCTCATGAATGAAGAATGGCTTACTGCAATTAGTCCAAGGTCTGTTCCTTTTTACTTACGTAGAAATGTTCAATTTCAGTACGATTTCTAAGGCTAGTTGAATCTTCCACTCTCCAGAAACACATCATCGGATATTGCTTATGCACGACATTTTGTTGCGAAGGATGCCGTACCAATTGAAGAATTGAGTCTAACTGAGGAGAGTTGTGTGAAAAATCCGAACAGTAGAGTATTTTTGTGAAATGCTGAGAATTTGATTGAGCCACCAGGAAAATGAGGCGCTTCATGGTGATCACACTGGAAAGTCAATGTTGTCTTGATATCACTCCAGTGTCATATACTATAGACTCAACCCTTGTCAGCACACATCTAGTGTCTTGTTCTTGGGTGTTAATCATTCGCCAATTTTTCCGCAACTGACAGCACAAGAAGGCTTCCGTTATTGTGTTCGGCTCACTGTTGATCGCTTTCCTCGCCAAAAGGTGATATAAAGTGGTTTGGGCCAAATTGCTTATGGCACACCTCCAATGGTTGCATTGAGTAGAAAACACATCGTCCGCTGAATGTGGGGCAGGATGCAGTATCAAACAGAATGTGTCTGTAATGCATCCTCTTTTGTATATCACTACTGTTTTGGTTACATACCATCTGTATATTGAAACAAATTTCTTTATCTCATGTTATATGCATGTGATGCAGCTTCATCGTTGGTGGGTAACGCACTGCCCTTTTTCAACACGTACCGTATTATTCAGCTACAGTGTTTGGTTAGCAACGTGCCTCAAATTCTGGTCCATTTGGTGTCTGAAGAAAATTTGACGGAACGCCAGAGGAGAACTTTCCGTTAACGTATAGGCAGATTTATTTAGTGAATGTTCCACAAAATCAGAGTCGTCAACTCAACGGTATTGCTGTATGCTTGAGATACAAAGGATTATGAGATACAGAGTGCCTAGAAAGTGTAGAATCCTGATAGAACACTTGTAACCGCCTATGACCCATGGAAAATAACTTGCTGTTTAACATGAACAAGGGAAAATTCAGGCACATTCAACACAAAAACTGTACTGATTGCTACGTTGAAGACAATAAAGTAGTTCTTTCTACATGTGGGCCAGACCTAGGAACCTCATTAACGGGCAGTTCTTTCTGTCTTCACTTTCTACGGTTATGAATAATACAGCGGTGACATTGCAGCTTCCAAGAAGATTTTGTGAGATATTCGCCCTTAAAACTTCCCCTCTGTGTTCGATTATATAACTGGTCCACACTTGGAAACGTGCATGCAGACTTGTCCGTATACTTAAAAAGATCATGAGAGTGATCAGAGATGGACTACTAGCAGGGTCACAAGGCTCATGAAAATCCGCTGTTCAGAGACGCTCGCAGAAATAGGGCAGCGCAGAAGAGATGACGTAGGAGAAAATTATTTCGTGCCTATAAAATACCACATACCTCAGGTCATTCGCTGAAAGCTTTTGGAATATATAGAGGTAAACGCTTAAAGGGTCATCCTCTGAAACCGGATTGCCGATTGACCAGGTCCCAGTGTAAATGAAACTATAACACGGATAGGTCCGGCTCACGCTGAAACACTGTGCTGTCTAAAACGATTTTCTTCTGTCAGCACACAGACAGAAATGCGTCATCGTGGACATTTCTTCATTTGGTAACAACCTACGAACAGGTAACCTTCTAAAAAGGTCTACAGGTAAAATCACAAAGTTTAAAAATAATCACTTCTGAAAGATCGTTAGTTGTTCTGCAATAAACACAAGTGATATAACTCTACATATTAGATTTAGGGGGCATTTAGCCAGAGTATCATTCGCTGCTGTTTTTCAATAAATAAAGATTAAGCAAACATATTTTAGACGACACGATTGTAATAAAATTGCTTCACTTTATGGATAATTCTCCACCATGACACTCATGCCGTTACCACTCGATGCTTTGTTACCGTATCACAATTCACCCACTGCTGTTATTGGGAGCTTTGATTTCATCAAACGGGAAACACGGGAGTAAAAATTGAAGGACCTATTGCTCAGGTCGCCCTCAAGCGTCAATCAGGCCAGCGTGAACAACTCATCGAGCACGTACCAACTGAGTCATCCCTAACATGACCAGGTTTTTGGATGACGGCCACGCTTTATGACACAGGTTTGCATGTGTGCGGGTTGGCCGTCTGGCTAGATGATTCTAGGTCTCAAAAAATATCGACTTGTCTGTTCAAATGAATCGAATGTGCGTGATGACTGCAATGATAAACGTGAAGGCTTGTGAAAAGAAGACATTACCCTCTCTGTAATCTTTGACTCAGGCTTCAGACAAGTCAATCACTTCATTTTCATATTACTGCAGCCATTACACGTGCAGAGGTCCAACCCGTTACTGTTTATTCTATTCATCCTCATCTGAACTGATGTACTTTTGAGAGGCCTGGACAGAATCCCAAGTTGAAAAAAAGACCACCACAATGCTGAAGACTTATTTAAATATGACCAATAAGAGCAGAAAAGGACAATATTTAAATCTGGCTCCATCAGTAATCGATTGCCGTATCTCATAGTGGTCCTTTCTGGTCGGTCACTATCCTAGGAGCGTTTACAAAGTGATACATCTGAAAACGTGTTATTCATCGATGAGGGGTTTTATTATGAACAGTTGGGAACTGATTAACACAACTTCGTTCTCTTTCTGCACACTACACGTCAACATCTTGATAGAGTTGATTTTGTCTTACTAAAAACCCCAGCGTATAAAGTTAGACGTGAACTGAAAGTCAAAATGGTCTGACCTTGTTGAATAGTGATTGTGTAGGCCTTATAAAATCTTAATGAATGGGAGATGCAGCAGTGTATACGTATGTGATGAGCTAACTGTACTGAAACAGTGTACCTGGAAGCTGAAAGCAACCTAGACGACTAAAAATCTATCTCCTTTCTCGTGTTTTCCATTTTACGTGAGATCAGTGGGAATCCAGCCTAGTCTGTTGTGTAATCCATCCGCGAACCGTGGTATTTTAAAACTGAGTGAGGCAAACTGATGACTGACGTCATCCGAGAGAACGCAGGAAAACATCAGATAACCAACTAATTATTTTTAAAGGTCCGAAAAGTAGTCAGGTAGAAACTTTCCAAAAACTCTTACTGGTTTTAGTGTGGGTCTAAATTAACAACCTACAAGTTTACGAAGGAGGGTGCATTATCTCAACATATGCTTCATTGAATCACTTATCAATTTTCGGTTGCCTTTTGCCAGAGACACTAGTACGTATCGTAGTTCTTTTGAATAAAACTGGTTCGTCTTATATGCCATGTCCGGTTTGCATCCACAAGCCAACTGTAAGTTCTCAGCAGCAATATTCCCAATTGGAGATTCGACGACATCCTTCATAATCTCCTGATGGTAACAGCCTTGTGTTTCATATCGGGAACAAATATCAAATGTAACAGGATATCTTCGTCTTTCAATTTTTGTGCGGTAAATAACAAACCGTGCATATCGTTAACGAAAACGATTCGTTACATTATTGCCAATGAAATTATTGATTTTTAAAATGGTTTTTATATTGGTCTTTTGTTTACTGACTTCCAGTTCCAAAGTTTGAGGCAAATAGATTTGGTAATGTCTGGTGGTATAATTCTGTGTTATACTTCATTATACTTGTTCACTAAACAATCTGTCGATTGGGAGAGCACAAAGTAAATTTGAGATAAGCCTTTAAATTTGAGTGTTATGAAACCCATCTTTAAGAAATTTCTCAATAAATGAGTCGCGTAATATTTGTGAAATTCCTCAGACGCTCACGGACTGAAGAATGTAAAGAACGCTTGCGCACACTTTAACCTGGATTAAAGGATTGGAAAGAAACTGGAATCGGCAAAAGAAACATTGTGAAACAGGCTGTCAGAGGATAATGGGCAATGTAAGAACCGGATCACTGTCACGAACAACTTCTGATAATCATCAACCATGAGAAGTTGATAGCGTCTCCACCATAGCACGACATAGATTTTTGCACACCCGGTTCGGCCTCTCGATTGTGTGCTTCAGCTCCACACTTGAAAGGAAGTGTTATGGAAAGAATCACGACAAACTTTGATATCTTGTTTCCCTTTGGAGAAATAACCGCTCTCAAAGAGTGTTTTATACAGTTCAAACTGCTCCTGTGATGCATTTTCATTTAATTATCTCTTGGTTCGTTAGCTGGACACAAGTATTTTTCTTAAGGTATGTTGAATTCGACGGAGGATCCCATGCACTAAAATCAACCTTCTTGTTGAACACCGTTAGCGCAATAAGAATTTCCTCAGTTTTCGCAACCTGTCAGGATAGGGTAGATACTTTAGTATCGGGGTCCGTTTTCTAACTCCATTTTGTATATTTCTTATGTGATCATTGCTCTTTACTATGTGGGAATGGCAACCTAGTAGCCACGAACAAGGTGATTCAACAAGGTCATGTTAGAATGTCTTCAGTCTGTTTATATATCCTTGATGTAGGGGTCCTGTTATGTTACATGACCTCAAAACATTCCGGGTTCAAGAGATACAACCACAAACTATTTGGGGCATGGGGCAACAACATAAATACGTGATCTGTTGGTAACCATAAATACTCAGGATACCGGAGGCTGACGACATTCGTGTATCACGCAACCGGTCTGCAAAACAGCATTCGATTAAGTGGAGTCATTCGAGTTTCCGATTCAGAAGAGCCATAAGTAGAGTGAACAGTTGGAGAAAACGTCTATAGAAGTGGACCGATTTGGAACTTCCAAGTGTTTCCAACCAGCTCTTCGTCAGGGCAATCATATTTTCCATGTCGTACGAGTCTGGAAGGTTTGCATATCGGTTAGGTTTTCCAGACCTTCCAAACTTCACATATGACATGTGTTGTGAATCCAAAAGGCGGACGACACAAAGGTTGCTTTATTGGAGAAACCAACACACTACTTAAGCGTCTGAGCACGACAAGAAACGGAAACACTCATTTGCACACCATACTCTTCTGAGGATACTCCAGTCGCTCTAGACACCACGTATCAGTTCCGTCGTGTAGCGAAAGCCATTATATGTCATTCTGTCCCCCAAAGATCCATCCCGTATCTCTGCCGTATTTATCACGCGATTATCTCGATCCGCGATCATCTCGAACCGCTGCTACTGAATAGTGGTGTGAGTAGTATGGTGAGGCCGTATCTCCTCACTACATATGTACTTGCGTTACAGCTTGTTTCCACGTCGTTATTGCCATAAACGCAACGAAAGTTGGATCCTTGCTTCGTTTGTTTCTCACTTACTTCTGAATTTCCAGGAAACTGTGTACTTACAAAAGCATGAACTTCACAACGATGAAACCATGTTATTTACTTTGATTACTGTCTAAATATTGAAGCAATTTTCTTGTTAATATATGCTATTTTCCCATCTGAGGTGCCAAAACAATATTTTTTTGGCTTGCGTCTTAGGATGCAATACTGAACGGACACAATATACGCAAATCAACTGGCTGTAGCGGCACATCCTTGCAGCGGTACATCTCTTGCGTTTCCTCTAAGGTACTTCGATTTGTACTTCGGAAGAATGCAGTATATGATCACCCGTTGAAAGTCATTACTATTCTGTGCGATGGTATTCCAGTTGCATTTCCACCTCTTTCACCAACTCCCACCAAATCTCAATTAATGGATGTACTCTTTGTAAAAGTTACAAATCATTTTGCCTTAGGAAGCCCGCCAAAACAGTAAAGAAATGGGTGCAACTTGCCGTCCGCCAAAGGGTTACATTTTTTACCGGTCATCACCTCAAGCCAAATTTCTTATTTTCTACAACTTTCATGTTGTACTTTTTCAAGTCCCGTCGACACAGTTATTTCACTCCCACCGTCTGCATAAACAAAACAAATTTGCATACTTGTAACCGTGTAGGATATTTGCATGACTGCCTTCGGTTTGATTCAAGTAATATAACTGTTAATAGCGATGGGTAGCCAGATTCGGTTACCTTCACTTCTACCGTCAGTCATATTTGATTGCAGCCTAAGCATTCCGGTTGAATTACCAGCCAATCTTTTTCTAAAGGAACACTCTGTTACACTTCTCTTCTCATCGGAACCCACCGGCAGTGCTGCGATTAGAGTTCCGTCCACAAAACTAATGCAGACCGTCAACAATTGCCAGAGGTCCAATGCAGGTCATGACCATGATGTGCACCAATGATTTCACATGAGCGAAATTTTCAGACAGGGCTTACTGAAATTTTTGTCTGGATGCGAAAGGTGCGCTCAAAGGGGAGTAGTGTCCAACCTGACTTAACAGTGTTATATGATCAAAATATTCCATGAGACCAGACGTGTAAGGCTGTATCTGTATCATTGCCACCCCTATAGAGTTCGATTACTTCACCGCAAATGATTTCTTCTGTAATGACTATAAAATGTCCCCTAACTGTTTTGTGTGTCTTTTTCGTATCATTTCTGAGTTACTTTAGGACGGTTCGTAGTGTTGGATGTTCATACTTGCGATTCAAATGCTTTAAAATATCCAGACGATTCTGGAAACTAGTTAGGTTCCCACTCTTGCTTACTAGCTACTTCCCTCATGCCCATTCCATAGTGTTGTTGGTAGTTGTTTGCTTAAGCCACTCTCTGAAACCATGAGTCACTGTACACAATTCTCCTTTACCTGCTCACTGTTCATATGGCAACATTAAAACTTTCAGTTAAATGTTATATCACACTGATAATGTATGTTGCCTTTGAGCACAATTTAGGTGTTGAGATGACAGTTTTTTAAAACGGAATATACTCTTATTGCTTACTGATGTCGTGCAAAATTTACTTATGTTGAATTAGCCACCTGATCACGTGAGTTGACGTGGCTTGGCCTGATTGTTAAGGTTAAACTCCATTTCTCTTAAGTGTCCTTGCCTATCAACGATGTCTATATATTAGTTAATGATTTGTACTGTTCTAAAATGAAAAGTTATTTTTCTCAAACAACTACTTAACTACGTCTTCCCCTACAGCGTAGCCCTCATAATATTCACTCTCCCGTAGCAGCCACTTTTATAGAACCTGCTTCCGCCTTCTGCAAATAACGAAATTGATAGTCGAGAATAGTGGTGTTGTTCGTAGCTTTGGTAGATATTTTCGATGTTTGTACGTTCGTGAGAGTGGCGTTCAGGTTTTAAACGTTTAATCGTCAAAGGAGGTGACATCAACGGTGCTAAGGTGCTTTGAATTACAGATTTTAGTGTGGAAGTTGATAAACTTCGATGGATGTGTGCCCCTCTGCACTTAAGTGAGTTTACGTTGGCCTGAATTCGGAATGGCTACTTCCCAATGCTTTCAAAATGTCATCTGGACTACAACTGGACATTTCACGTTTGGCTTGAACTTTGACCTGAAGTGAGACTGAGCTCTTCCTACTGCTCTTACTCTTTTGACGTGCAATCTGGTTGCCGGTTTCTTGCTACTGTTGAACTCTGATCTCAAATCTGGTCGATGGGTTCTCGTCCTTTGACTAAGCAGATTACTTTCTTTTCGGAGTCTGATCTGATTGGTTATTTAACATGCAGCTTCGGCGGGGTGACACTTCATATCACCGACGATCCTTATCCGATTACCACCACCTCATCCGAAACACGACCGACCGTCACTCAAGATATCGGCCATCGGAACTGCTCTGATCACGCCTTACTTCTGATTCACAAACAAGCTTACGGTGCAGGTTTAGTGGCAGATGGCTACACGTCAGATTGTGATTCACCCAGAGCACCCGTCTCACTTGGTGGAGCCGGTTTACCATAGAACGGTTTGATGAGTCATGGTAGCTCTCCATCACCACAGAGCAGCTACAAACCTAGACACACGCCTTTGCGATGGGTATTTCACCCGAGCACGAACCCGTATCGACAACCATCCAGTCTGGGTGCCGTAGCTCGTTTGGCCATAGACGATGGTCTGAAGGCTCAACAACTGCTACATATCGGAAAGGTGGACACCGGCGCACATGCGCCATCCGGTTCACAGACCTGTACACGAGTTGATATCAAACCAGACATGTCAAGTGCGCGTGAGGGTAAGCGAACCCTCGTCTATCCTTCGCGCGTTTGTCACAGTCCACCCCATAGTACGGTCAACTCTCACACTCAACTTTTCTCACTCCATGCACCTCAGCCCATCTCACACTGCTAGATCTATCAACTAATACACTTAAGCCGAGCTTCTTGTATGAATGAAGGTTTTAGTCGCACACAGTCCTGCATTCACGGACGAGGTCAACCATGTATAGCAAACTCTTGGGGTCAGCCGAACAATCCGGCTAGTTTGTATTACTGTACCGCCCGGCGAGGTTCGTTTCCTTATCAAATGACTCGTGTCGGTGGCATTGTTTTCAGTTAAACAAACCGAACCTCCACATCGGATACGCCAGAGAATGCGGCAGGTTAGCGCATTCCACCAACTTCCCATGTTCCTACCAAAGTGCCTCTGCATGTACTTCGTCTTCTAGCGGCAAACACACCAGTGCTTCCTCATCTTCCCCTTCCGCCACGATAGCATTCTTCTCTGGTCCTATCAAGTGTGCCGAGCCCCATGCAGACATCTCTCATACTCGTATCCTACGTACCAGTTGGTTGTGAGGAAATTGTCCGACTTGGACCCGGTGACCCCGTCGCACACGGGTCACCGAGCGAGCATAATTACAATGTGACCAGTGTTATTCGCATGCAGGACTGCCCACAACCTTACTTAAGCACGGCTCCTCCTATTAAGTCGTTACCTCCAACTCGCATTAAAACGGACGGACAGAATCTCTCAACTGCTAACAATGATCGATCGGATAAGTTGGGCGCGGAGCACTCAACCATCCGGTCAAGATTCAATAATCCACCAATTAATGCTGGCACTAGTGTTCTGTGACATTCCAGCCCGGTTTGTTCCCACTTTCAACTGACTCCGCTTCAAAGTTTGCAACCTGAGTCCGGCGCACACCGGACTGGTTGTTCACCACTTGCATCACAGGTTGCTCGCACAGTTCGTCATCTTTGATAGCGGCATTTATATCTCCTCAAAACTTTAGTTCTCACTGGTTCATAAATTTCGCCTAGCCCGATGTGTAGTTGTTTGCTGACCCGGTTGATGCGTACCATCCTTTGGAGTTCACCTGAATAAAGAATTCTGCGGTGCTCCGAGTGAACGTGTGTACGACCTGACACTTGTCAGAGAAAGATGATCGTGTTTTGTGATGTCCAGTCTCTGTCGGTGTATTCATGTTGAAGAATTTTCTCGGTTTAGACGAAGTAGTCTTGTCTGCAGTCGTTGCATCGAACTTCTATTAACAGGTTTAAGTTGCTCCTTTGAGTTTAATAGTGTTTTCCGTAATGCGGTCAATGCCTCGTGTAATAGCGTGGAGTCATTTGATCTCGGAAGTTTTGAAGTCATTTCTGATGCAGTTTAGATGGATGACAAAGCAATTAGTCTTTCCATCGAGTTTCAACCTCTTTCTTCTGCAATAAACTCCGTCTGGTGGAATCTTGTGAATATCCGTTGCAAACAAGTACTCGGTACAAGTACTTCCCTTAATTTCTCTGGAGCTCTACGGTAGGGCAATGTGTTCTAGCTCTCTTAAACAGAGTTTGTGTACACCTAATTTTATGGCGAAGTGGACGGTTGCTCTGAAAACTCAGGAATTGATCTGTATGTGTGTATTTTCGACAAACTGCGATCGCTTGTGTTGCATGACGTTTGCGACTGATTGGCATATATCAAAATGTCAGTGAAATCAACCAGTTTTTGTGTGCAGGAAACTTTTGTCAGTCAATGAATAGGAAAACAATTCAATAGACGAGAACGTCAGATACATTTCAAATTGCAAAGGCAGGCCGAGGTCACGTGAACTGTAAGGAAATAATGACCTGATGTCAAGATTAGATGATGTCTAATAAGAGTTGACAATCTGGTATTTTGGGGATAAGAGAGAAACGAAGTGACAATAAAATGATGAACAACACCACTTTTCTTTAAACATACACCACATTAGACATGTCTGAGCACCACAACGTTCACCCTTCAAGAAATTAACCGAGTTCTATGCTTCCTAGGCGAGGTCGCTCAATGCTATGTTAGTGTTTAACACTTACCTATTGGGATATATCCTCTGACTTAAAATTTGCGGATAGGACATAAAAACCACCGAAGACTTAATTGCACCCAACGAGTAGCATGCAACGTTTACAGCGGGTCAAGCAAACGTGGGTTCTGTCGTTTGTAAAACCTCCCTGAAGCGCCCAAAACTATTTATGCTTCACGTGTGAGGTTGAATACATTAGGCATGGTATTGTTTAGTTTGGATTTTGTTAGCGTGCACTGCATCGACCAAACGGTTGAGAGAAAATTGTACCGACTGAACTTTCTATTGTAAATACAAAAATTGGGGAGTTAAGAGTTGGTAGGGTTTTCTAAATTACAGATTGGAATACACGACAATCGAGATACTCAGCACACCCGGAAATTAAGGGATTTCGTTCTGTGACTGTGATGTAACGCGCCTTTCT